>BQNB010066965.1:20268-34370 GCA_026074375.1 Tanacetum coccineum | reverse complement strand
TTTCTTTCAAGTTTTATTCAATAACTAATTTCGATCATTTTTAGATCAACAACGAACGGCGAAACAATTGTGAATGACGGATGGACGGTGGTACGATGGCGGATCCACGGCGGATCAACGTCAGATCAGCGGTGATATGGTGGATCGACGATGATATGCTGATATTTGTAATCTTTCGGTGATCGATTGTTATCTGTGATTTTTCCGACGAGTAGGTGTGTGTTTTTGCCTTTTTTCTAGTGTTGGTGTGTGTGTGTTTTTTTGATGAGAGAGAAAATAAGATATGAAATGAAGGGTAGAGTAAGTTTTTGAGGTTATATATATGGTTGAGAGTTTTGATCACAGCTATTGGATTATAATAAAATTGATGGACAAGATCATCTCTTTTGTTCTTTAGTTAATGCATGTTCTATGGGGATCCCACCTCTTGGCCACTAAACCAACCGCATAAAACCAACTTATTCCTTAGGCTTTTATAGCTTGCCTATCAATCTAGGTGTATCACATAAATCAAAATCTCTCCTCCAACCATAATAAAGAACCTTTACATCGATTTCTCCCATCCTCCATACTCCAAAACTAACATGCATGTCGGATAATTCTTAGATAGCCTAAATACAAAAGATCGGTCTATTAAGTTGGCCAAAAATATTTATGCACGCAATCACATATTATCTCAGGAACAACCAAAGGTTGTAAATTACAATCTGTGAACATGACAAAACAAAAACCAAAATGGTCGCTGAATTAGCACATGCAAACCCCCCACTACATAAATTAGATTTATAAAACGCCATACGAAATATATGGAAAACTACATCAACATATAATAATGCCTAATAATATAAAGTATCACCATTAAGAAAACAACATGAAAACGTGCTTTCGCAAATGTGTGTAGCAAAAACATCTGTCAGTGGCATACACAAAATTACGACAGCCAAAACATTAGTGGCAATCTAAAAACAAAAATTCAAATATAAAAAATACAACCCTAATGAGCGTTGGGAGTCTAACGTCGTCCAAGAAGTTCTGAAAGTCTAAATACATAAGAACAGACATAAGAACATACTCCAATTCCGCCACATCAAAATATAGTACACCTCATAACAGTTCTAGTTATACACATGCCTTTATCGGGCCGGGACTCCAAATGACTTGAGTGTTTAATCTTGTACTAAAGCAAGAGAAGTGGTATGATTTTCTGCACAATTGAAAGTAAACTGTTAGCCTTACCGTGGGGACGGACCCCACGATTAGACTCTGGCGTGAGAGTAAGTATTCATATTGTCAGAATATATGTCAGAGAGAATAAGAATAATAATGTTCACCTTTTGGAGTATGCTATGACCCCTATTTATAGGTGTCTAGTACTAGGGTTTCCTAGTATTTCGGTTGCTTTAGTAGTGGCCAGAGTGGGTCCCTTGTCGGGCAAGGTTCCGCGATGATCGTGTGAACGGCCGCGGACGGATCGTCTATAACTGGATCCGCGGACGGATCGTTGGGTCCGGGCCGCGGCCAATGCGAGATTGGGTTTTACTACGGCCCGTTATTGACAGGTTGGGCCCAAAAGCCCAAGCAGTAGTGTGACCCAAGCCCAGAGGTTTGGTGCACCTAGTATACGTCATCAAGTCCCCCCAGTCTAGTATGATATTGCTTGCGGATCATGTCCTGCGTGCGGTGATCAATGCTAGACTTTCGGCTACTTTATTTCCTTCTGGAGTCATCTATTTTATGCCGTGCCGCTTCTTTTTTTTAAAAGGTTGGTGACGCTTCAGTGACGTGGAGCGTTGCTGTCCCTTTACCTTCTGACTGGTGACAGTTTTGACAGCTTTTTACCAATTTCCTATGCGCTTTTCTACCGTTGATTAGGCAAGTGATATACACGTGGCGTCATCCAAGTATCGGTAGGAGTAAATATACCCAAAGTATAAATACCCCCCTCATTTTTACTGTTTTTCTCTTCTCAAAATCTTTCCACCGCCATTGTTAATTTCTTTGAGCTTTTACTTTTTATTCCACGTCCGCGCGTTGTTTTCCTCGTTTTTACAGTTTTTCGAGATTCAGGTTAGCATCTATCTTCGTTTGTCTTCTTCAAAATGGCTAATAAACATTCCATTATGACCCGAGAGATGGTAGAAAGCTTTTGCAATAGTTATTATATTCCTGATGAAGTTCATCCTACCGCTCCGGGGCGGGATAGGACTATCACCCAATTTCCTGAGGGTAAAGTGGGTGTCTATACTAGGTTATTCGATTATTGTGGCTATAGGATTCCTTTTACCAAGTTTTTTGTAGCCGTTCTCAAACATTTCCGCATACACATTTCTCAACTATCCCCCTTCGGTGCTGCTCGTGTATCTCATTTTGAGGTTTTGACGCGCGTACTTAATCTCGCCCCATCGGTAGCCGTTTTTCGTGCGTTCTACACACGCATATATAGTGACGGATTGTTTTCGTTTGCAAAACGTTCCTTATCGGCTCCCTCTTGTCTCTCGAAACCCCCGGACTCTATTAAGAATTGGGCGGACCATTTTTTCTGGGTTGATTCTAAGGTATTCCCTATCTCCGTCCCTTTGTATATGGGAGGCGTGTTGGAGAAGGATCCGGCTCCCCATCTTACCGCTCGTCAAGAGCAGGCTGTTCAGGTCCTTTCTACTAATAAAGCTCCTTTCCGGCGGTATCCGGAGTGTTTTTTAGTTCTTGTGGGTTTGAGTCCCTACTATCCATTTGATGAAAACACTTATCGAGCCTTTGAGAGACCTGATAAAACAGGTGGGTGAAACTTCCTTTTGGTGGGGATTTTTTTTATATTATATTTTTTATGGGATTTAATCTTTTGGTGTTTATTCTGCAGACATGGGTTTGCTTGACTATATCAGGACTGCTGACCCCCGGAAGGTGCAGGCGGTAGAGGTCCGGAAAGGGGAAGAGCAGGTGAAGTTGCTTGATAGTATAAAATATTGCTTCGTGTCCCTGGACACTCCTGCTGTGGCACAACAAGAAGGTGGTAGTGGTTCTGGTGCTGGTCCTGAGGTTTTGGCTGTGGCTAAGGAAGGAGATGCCACTCGAAAGTAGTCGAACCGGAAAAGGCTAAGAGGAAGAAGTTGTCAAAGCAGAGTGATACCCTTCCTGCTAAAAGGTTGAGGGTAGATCATCCCAGCCTTGCTTCTGGGACTGGTGGGAAGACACTTGCTAGCTTGAGACGGACTATTCCGGAAGGTTCCCTTGCATTGGGGCCTTCTTTTCAGGCGGACGTCCACGCTCAGGTTACCGTGCGGAGGTATGTGCATGCTTATCCCTCTTTTATTTTGTCTGTACTTACCTGTACTTTCCTTAATGTTATTGTTTCTTTTCTTGCCAGTTCCCGTGTTGCGGATGCCCCTGTGTATACTGCTGCTGATACTGTGACTTCCAGCAGGGGCAAGACGCATGCCGCGCCTACGTCGGACGTGGGCGGGTCTTCCCAGCTTGAGACGTCGGAAGGGTCGGCTGACTCGTTCTATGAGACAGCCGCCCTAAATTCTGAAGATGCCAAACGTTGGTATATTCCTCGCTGGAATATTACCAGGAGTTCAATGTGGGGGCGGCGCGACAGATTTGCCTTGAGTCGGAGGTGAGGTCTCGTACTGAACATGAGCTGGAACTTAGAGAGAAGCTTCGGGCTAAGTATGATGCTCAGGGTGTGCTTCTTAAGGAGAAGGATGTGGAGATTGCTAGGTTGAAGTCTTTGGTGGAGGAGAAGGAGACGGAGTCCGCGGAGGTTTCCCGTCTCCGTGATCAAGTTTCTGTTTTGACTGCGGAGAAATCATTTTTGAGCGCGGAGGTGTCGGCTCTTAAGAGTGCCGTTTCACAGAAGGAAACTGACATCTCCCTTCTTTATTCCCGCGCTACTTACCTTAAGTCTGCCCTTGATGATTCCCAGGCTGCTTGTGCTGAAGCCAGGAACTTAATTTCCGCCTTGTCCTCCGAGAGAGATGGACTTGCTTCTGAGGTATGACTTTTTTTCCGCTCGTTGTTACTTTGGTGGTGTTTTGTTTTGTTTTTTTTAAACTTCTTATCCTTGCAGGTTTCTACTCTCCATTCTGCTTTTCGCGATTTTAAAGAGAAGATAGAAGCTCAGCAGGAGGCGCAGGCCCAGGTGTTGTACAACCGTGTGGCCGAACTTGAGGGGGAATTCTATCCTGCTTACCTTACTGCTCTGGCCAGACGAAGATGGCTGTTGACGCACGGGGTGCAGCTTGCTATGGTGAAATGTTTGAAGTCCCCCGAGTACCAAGGCATTCTGGGTCATGCTTTAGGCCGGGCCGTGGATTTTGGTATGCAAGAGGGTTTGGCGGCTGGCCATGAGCATGGAGTCGCCAGAACCCCACTTTTCGCGGTCACGGCTTACAACCCGGAGACTGCTGAGGCCAATTATCTTGACGCGGTAAGAGCTCTTGAGGAAGCTGACTTCCATTTGGTTCATTTGTTGAAATCCAAGAAAGATTTTGGGATGGATGAGGTCTTGGATTGCTTTCTCCTGGACGGGCCTTTGGTGGACCTCCCTGAAGCTGCTCATCTTCAACTGTGCATTGAGCAGCTCTCCGTCCCTATCTATCATGCTGATGTTAAGGCTGTTGTCGCGGCTCTTTGTCAGTTAATGGTGGATATAATTTCTCATCCCTTGTCCTTTCAGAACTTAGTGGGTGAGGCTAGAACTTCCGCGGCTACTCTGTCCATTGAGGATTTGGACACAGATGAGGATTTGGGGAGAGTGGTTTGTATGCCCCAGTTTGAAGACCCTTGCTTTGAGATTTTGCAGTGACCGCATGTGGTCTATTACGGCGGCTTGTGTTTTAAATTTATTTTATATGTCGTAGCCGTATGTGGCCGTTGCCGCTTTTATTGTAAATTGATATTAACTTTGTAAGTTTAACATCTTATTTTGACAGACTCTTGTAGGTCCGTTCCGTAACACATTTTTTAGTGCTATGTTTGCTATCTTTTGTTTATTACTGGTGTATGTTCATAATAAATAGTCTTGTGAATATTTGTGGGTTATTCTCCCGGTCAAGGCTTGCAATACCTCTTACGTGCCTGAGCTAATTTTGAGGTTGCTCAACCTTTATTATACGGGATAATATTCTTGTGGAGCATGGCTCCTTGCATGCGCGTCTTAACAATTAATATAACTTTGCAAAGTAAAATAATTTAAAATTTAAAACTCGTGAGGGTAGCTAATCCCAACTTTTCATTGAAATTCAAAATATTACAAGATGAGGATAAATAAAGATATTGCCCTTCGGAGCATCATATGTGCCGGGCGGATTCTTACACTTCATGTATATAACACTTTTTGAGATTACAAATGTTCCATGCCCTTGGTATTTCATTTCTTTTGTAGTCTTTAAGTTTGTATGCTCCTTTTCCAAGCGGCTCTTTAACTTCATACGGTCCTTCCCACTTGGGTCCAAGTTTGACATTGTTCTTGGCATGACTTGCTTCATTGCTGTGGTAGACCATGTCGCCCGGCTTAAAACTTGTGCCGCCGACTCTTGAGTTGTAATACTTTTCCATCTTTTTCTTGCTTTTTTGCTTCTTGAATTGCTGCTTGCTCCCTTCTTTCCTCTATGAGGTCCAAGTTCATTCCCAAAGCTTCATTGTTTTTTGTCAGATCGATATCTATAGTCCGGAGTATTGGCATGCCTATCTCCGCCGGGATGACAGCTTCCGTGCTGTACGTCAGTAAGAATGGTGTTTCCCCGTTACTTGATTTGATTATTGTACGGTGGGCCTATAGGACGTGCGGTAGCTCTTCTATCCAATCTTTGCTTCTTTCATCAAGCCTTGCCTTTATTCCTTCTCCTAAGCTTTTGTTTGCTCTCTCAACAAGACCATTTGCTTGCGGGTACTTCACGGAAGAGAAGCATTGGCGGATGCACAGTTTCTCACACCAATCCTTGAATGGATTATCACGAAACTGTTTTCCGTTGTCTGATATAATTTCCCCACGTAGGCCAAATCTGCAAACAATGTTGTCCCACATGAACTTCTTCACTTGATTGCCGGTGATGGTTGTGACATCCTTTTCCTCAATCCATTTAGTGAAATAGTCGATAGCAACAATCAAGAATTTGACTTTGCCTGGACCTTCCAGAAAAGGTCCGGCTATGTCTATCACCCATTTATAGAATGGCCATGGAGACGTGATGGGAGTCAAGTTCTGCTACGGATTTCTTGGGATGAGGCGGTGTATTTGACAGTCATTGCATTCCCTTATCAATTTATGTGCGTCCATATGCATTGTTGGCCAATAATATCCTGTTCGGATAACTTTGGCAACCACAGATCTAGGACCGGAGTGCATGCTGTACGATCCTCCGTGTATTTCTCTTAGGACATAGTTTGCTTGGAGTGGTCCAACACACCAGAGCCATGGTCCTAAGAAAGACTTCTTGTATAATGTTCCATTAACCATGGTATACCTGACCGCTTTGCGACGTACTGCTCTGGCCTTCTTTTTATCCTTCGGAAAGATTTCTTTTGTCAGGTACTCGCATATGGGTGTCATCCACGTGTTGCTCTCTTCTTCTACTACATCAAGATTTTTTTTTTCATTTATGAACTTTTCCTTCAATTCTTCCACAAGCACCTGTTTACTAAGATGCGCGAAGCTTGTTGATGCGATCTTGCTTAGGGCGTCTGCCTTCTTGTTTTCACTTCGTGGTATATGTTTGATGGAAAATTCCTTGAAGCTTTTTGCGAGTGTTTTTACTTTGTTCAATTACTGAACCATGCCTGACTCTTTGGCAATGTAAGAGCCGTTAACTTGATTGGCCACAATTTTTAAGTCAACGTGTGCTTGCAAATTCTTTACTCCCATTTGTTCTGCGATCCGGAGACTGGCTATTAATGCTTCATACTCGGCTTCATTGTTAGTAGCCTTAAATCTAAACCTTATGGCGTATGTGAACTCTGCCCCTTTTGGATTTGTTAGTATCAGTCCTGCTCCAGAGCCGTCTAGACAGGATGAACCATCCGTGAACAAAGTCCACGGCTTCGGTAGTTCTTCCGGTTCTGCCATGAGTTCATCTTGAGACTCCTCTTTCGGTCATTCTACAATAAAATCTACCAATATTTGGCCTTTAATTGCAGTCCTTGGTCTGTATTGGATATCATATCCTTCTAATTCAAACTTCCATTTAAGCATTCTCCCGGACATTTCTGAACTTGACAATAGTTGCTTTATTGGTTGGTCTGTTATTACAACAATCGTGTGTGCTTGGAAGTATCTTTTCAACCGTTTGCTTGCACTGAGCAAGGCTAACACCAATTTTTCCATAGGAGTATAGTTGACTTCCGGACCTCGTAGGGCGCGGCTTACAAAATATACTGGTATTTGCTTGCCTTCCCGGTCCGTCATCAAGACTGCGCTGATAGCTTCTTTTGCTGCGGCCAAGTATATGATTAGTTCTTCATGCTCCCTTGGTGCGGTCAGTGTTGGGAGTTCTGCAATAAGTTTCTTCATCTGCTTGAAAGCCGCTTCGGCTTCCTGTGTCCATTGAAAATCGCTCTTCTTTGTGCACTTTTTCAAGGTTTTGAAAAAAGGTAACGATTTTTCTGCTGATTTTGACAAGAATCTATTTAAGCTTGCTAGCTTTCCATTTAACTTTTGTACATCCTTGATGCATCTCGGAGATGGCAAGCTAAGGACTGCGTCTGCTTTATCCGGACGTCTGCTTTATCCAGACATGCTCTTAACCCGTTGGTGCTTACTTTATAACCTAAGAACATTCCTTCCTGCATTCCGAAGGATTTAACTTCATGTTTATCTGCCGGAGGGTTTTGAATGTTTACGTTATGTCTCGGATGATTTTTTCTTCCGTGCGGCTCTTTATAACCAGGTCATCGACATATACCTCCAGGTTACGTCCAATCTGTTTTTGAAATGCCTTATCCACTAAGCGTGATATGTTGACCCAGCATTCTTTAAACCGAACGGCATTTTAGAGTAGCAGAATATCCCTTGGCTTGTTATGAATGCTGTTTTTTCTTCGTCTTCTTTTGCCATCTTAATTTGGTGATACCCTTTGTATGCATCTAAGAAACATTTGAAAGGGTACCCTCAGAGAGATTCTACCTTCCAATCTATTTCCGGCAATGGGTAGCAATCCTTGGGACATGCATTGTTAAGATCTTTGAAGTCTACACACATTCGCCAGGTTCCATCATGCTTTTTGACCATTACCGGATTAGAGAGTCAACTGTGATAGTGGGCCTCTTTCATTATTCCGGCATCCACTAGTTTTTCCACCTCTTCTTGGATTGCCTTATTTCTTTCCGGTGCCTGCCCTCTTTTCTTTTGCCTGACTGGTGAACATTCCTCCCGGATATTCAAGCGGTGTTCCGCGATGCTTCGTGGGACGTCCATCATATCAGCCGGCTTCCAGGCGAAAATATCCAAGTTTTGTTTGAGCAAGGAACATAGTTCTTTGCGTCCCTTTTCTGTTAATGTCGATCCTATGGCAACTGTCTGCTCGGGGTATTCCGGGTGAATTGCCACATTTATTTTTTCTTCCAATACTAGGTCCGGAGATCATAGCACATTCCATAAGAATGACCCTGCTGCTCTGTAGCATTACCGTGCCACTTTTAACGGGGAATTTTAACATTCCATGTGATGTTGATGGTACGACGCGGATTTTCCTTATACCCGGTCTACCTATTATTGCATTGTGTTGGGATGGTGACCTAATAATCATGAAGTTCATCCATGCGGAGGTGGAGTGTACTACATCACCTATTTTGACTAGCAAGGCTATCAGGCCTAGTGGCCAAATGGTCTCTCCACTGAATCCAATAGGGTGAGTGGTGGCCGAAACCATTTGATCCCTTATCTCTTTGCGGAGTTTTACGAAGCAGTGTTCGTATAAGACTTCTGAGGATGCTTTGCCGTCGACATATACCCGGTGCACAAAGTGTCTGCCCATTTCGGCTTCGATTATCATTGGTCCCTCTGTTCCGTCTTCTTCCCCTAAAGGCGAAAAGGAAATCGTCGTCTTCGGAGAGAAGCTTTGGATAATCCTGGGCTTGGTTACTCTTTCCCATGGTTGAATCATCAGTATAGCCAAAGGTTTATCCTTTCCCGACACTTCCCCTTTTTTCGGTGCTTTCGGCTTGTCATTCTGTTTTAATTCTCTGATGAATTGTGACAATTTTCCGGACTTGATCATTTCGTCTATTTGCTTTCTCAGCTGCATGCATTTGTCCGTGTTGTGTCCCGTATCTGAATCAAATTCACAGTATTTGTTCGGATCCCTTTTCTCCTCAAGAGTTACCATTGGGGGTGGGGCTTTGAACTTTCCTTTTTCCAGAGTAAAGATTTCTTTTGGATTTTTGGTAAGGAGTAAGAATCTATCTGGCTTACGATCCGGCCTTTGTTTGTTTTTGAAGCGATTCTTGAAATTTGGTTTGTCCCCCACTTCTCGTTGTTTCCATGATAAGGATGCTTTTTTTCGGCCGTGACTAAATGCGGCAACTTCCCCTTGTAAGAAAGACGTAGTTATTCTATACATTTCATCTATAGACCTCGGAATTATTTCATATAGACGCTTGATTAACCCGGGGTGGGTTATTTCGTGCATAAACTAGAAGATTCTCATGCATTCCGGTGCTCCTTCCACGTCCAGGACTTCTGCCTTGTATCTTTCCATGAAGTCTTTCGTAGATTCTCCATCTCTTTGCTTGATGTGATGTATCTCCACCGGATCCTTAATGTGTTTTGTTTGCTAAAGATAGTTCTCCCTAAACGCTGTTCTTAGATCTTCATAGCTATCAATCGACTCTTTTGGTAGCTTGTCGAACCAAACCCTTGCATTCCCAGTGACGGTTGAGTTGAACATGTGGCACCATGTTGGCATTTCCCATCCTTCTGTTTTTGCGGCCGATTGAAATAGCTTTATGTGATCCTCCGGATCTCCACTTCTATCATATGTCTTTACGTGGCTAGGCATCCTAGTCCTTGGGAGACTAAAATGCCAGATCCGAGGTGTGAAAGGGTTTCTTTCCTCACATGTCCAAGGCCGGGAGAGATCGTCATCATAGGTGCTTGACCTATGTCTTCTTGATTTGGACTTCCAGTGACCCCCTTCACTATATTCGCTTTCTGAATATCAGCTAGTCTAACAGGACGGTATCCCCTTTTGCTGATGCCTCCTTGGTTGCACTTCAGTTCTTTTTGCTTGGGGACTTCATCGACGACTACCAGAAAGTGCGGATGTAGCTGGCCCCTTTCTTCCCAACCTATTGAACACGCCTCCTTCCTTCCGTGGCCGGGGTCGTGGTGAGGGGGATATGTCATTCTTAAGCCTTTTGAAGACACTGACATGTGGTGATGGGCTTCAGGAATGCCTATCTCCGTGCCTTCTTCTTGGTTCTGTTCGGGCGGTTGGTGTCTTAGATTCAGAGTAGTGCGATTCTTCACGGCTTCTTATCTTAATTCCGGACTCATCGTCATAGATCAATCGTGCTTTTACTGCGTTGAGTTTGTCTTTCTGCTCTTTTTCTTTTTGCATCTTTTCGGCGATGAGCGGCAAAAGTTGGTGATAGTTTTTGTAGCACATTTCCCTAAGGACCTCGTCGGACATAGGTTCCTCAAGACCTTGGGGACCATTCCTTCCCCCAGTGTTCCTCACGGCGGACGTGAGATGGATTGTGGTTTGCTGTTCGTGAGTGCTCATGGTGAGTTTTTTAGAGAATGTGGTTGCGTAAGCGTCCCACGGATGGCGCCACTTGTTAGTACAAAATTCGTGTCGGGTTTGACAAGGTGTTGAAGTCCTTTGTCGGGTCGGGCCTCCAAATGACCTGAGTGTTTAATCTTGTACTATAGCAAGAGAAGTGATATGACTTTCTGCACAATTGAGAGTAAACTGTTAGCCTTACCATGGGGACGGACCCCACTATTAGACTCTGGCGTGAGAGTAAGTATTCATATTGTCAGAGTATATGTCAGAAAGAGTAAGAATAACTGTATACCTTTTGGGGTGTACTATGACCCCTATTTATAGGTGTCTAGTAGTAGGGTTTCCTAGCATTTTGGTTGCTTTAGTAGTGGCCAGAGTGGGTCCCTTGTGGGGCAAGGTTCCGCGGTAATCGTGTGAACGGCCGTGGACGGATCGTTTATAACTGGATCTGCGGACAGATCGCTAGGTTCGGGCCGCGGCCAATGCGAGATTGGGTTTTTCTACGGCCCGTTATTGACAGGTTGAGCCCAAAAGCCTAAGTAATAGTGTGGCCCAAGCCCAGAGGCTTGGTAATCCTAGTATACGTCATAATTAAGTATACGTTTCAAATTTCGTAAATCATACTTAATACACAAATATTTGCATAATACATTTATCACCACAACCGTTGTCCAACGGTTATATTATTTTCTCATTTTAACTTTTCTAAACTTGATATTAATGAAAAGTAAAATATGACCAACGGTCAAGAATTACAACATTATATATTGTGTACTTCATTTGCCTAATGTTATATACATATAATAATATTTTCTGAGTTTTTATATCCATCATAATCATAACATTCTTTGGCCTTTCTTATCATCCTCTTTCGATTTGGTCTCATTAATCTTGTTTTTGAGGAAACTATTTTAGTTTAACCTCGTTGTAATTGATACATGCTTTAAGGGTAGAATGCCGCTTTTTATCCGAGATGCCGAGGGTCATAATTTTAAACCTCATAACATAACTCGAAGTAAGATATTTGCACAAAGTATCCTCTGGCCAAGAAAGTCTCTAAAGAAGGTAAGAAAAGCTTTTGTTATTCTATATGACATTATGAAACATGTTGCTTTAAGGATATTATGAAATAGTGTTGCAATTCATAATAGTTTAAACACATTAAGCTTTTCATTAAAAAGTGGTTAAAGCTACAAAATTACCAACGATCTTACGTTTTTGTTCCGAGTTAGTCAATGAACTTTTTTATTACACCTTCTAGATAACCAAACTTGTTGTTTTGTGATAAAATTAGAAAGATCACCAGATAAATTTTCACTTCATAATCTAGTTAAAATATAATTTGTTGCGATTATTATATGACCGAAATATCCTTGTCTCCTTATCTTCAACTTCAACAAACCATTATCTGCCATTTTAATACCCTTGTCTCATTATCTCATCTTTAGACCTGTTAAGTCATGTAAGAAAATAGGAATGATCATGGTTGAGCAAGAATCTGTGTTCAAGTGTCATGTATAACAATTGTAACATTTTAACATAGAACATTTTTATAAGTTATTACATTTCACGACTATTAAGATAAGCATAACCAAAAAACATATCTGACAAAGGTACTTAATTTATATTGGCAGGTGCGAGAATTACACGCACTTCACAAAAAACAGTTGGAACTAATGAATGAATCCAAAGCAACAATGATAGGTCGGGCCATAAGCAATTTGAGTCCACTGGAGAAATGGTCAAGAATCTGAATCGTGACCTGAAGGGTACCATTCACAAATGGAGTATTGGGTACGTTGCATGGATCAAGATGCACTTGACTGCTCCAACTCATGAACCCGATGCAATGAACAAGGAAAACAAGTAGATCATATCAAGATCAATGTGTAAAGAGAAGCTGGACGCATGTCATCAACATCGACTGCAGTGGAAGCGTAGCGCCTGCCTAACTTTGGTTTGCCAACATACTTTTGTCAACTTGGTACTTGGACACAAAATAACAAAACATATGTAAATGCCAAGCCAATATGGGAAATGCTTGACACCAAAGAAGGATGCATATCTGAAACCGGGGGCATATGTATTGCAAATCGAGTTCCTACGAGTATATGGGTAGTTATTTTTACATATTGTGTAAATAATATTTATGTTTGAATAGATAATACTATCCAAAGGAATTCTGTGATAGCTAATTTAAGTGTTTTAATTTATAAAATTGTCACCTTTTCCCACGGAAAATAGTTTTCTGAGCTATCTAGGAGAAAATTGATGTTAATCTGGATTTTTATCAAAATGTCTTTTTCATGTTAATTACATTGGCGTTTTTATAATTGGTACTAGCGTAAATTTAACACATGATAGTAATTTCTTTATACGCTGCTGCGGCGTCGATACACAAAATTTGAGAAATATGTATCCTCCTCCCCCCCCCCTTTTTTTTTTGTTCCTTGGATTTCAAAATAATGAACCAATTGTTCAATGTGAATTGAAATGCCCTTATAGAAAAAGATGGGTACAAAATCGACTAAAACAATCATGAAAGAGGTGATCATCGTGGTAGACATTAACGCATCTGAACAATCGGATACGAGATATATATATAAAAAGGCATAATAACTGATGAGAAATGTATTACTTTTCACTTTTATAAGGTTCTGATACATGTTTTATTCTTTTTTTGCTTTCTGTAGCCTACTTCGTAGGGATTCTGTCTGTCCATCAAGGTTTATAAAATAGCGTGAGACGTGGCTGTGACGACTTGACCAGAACCTCACGATTTTTACGAGTTGCATGACGATCATAATCGGCTTTCAAGGCGAGACATAAAAGCAGCACAAAATAAGAAAAATAGTTATAAATATTTATATATTTATATTATATTACATATATATTGAGTTTACAAAAAGTATCATACATAAGGAATAAAGTCAAGCAACTATCTTTGAATGTAATCCTTTTTATTTCTATACAAAAATACGATTTTTATCGAAATTGAATTCAAAAAAGCCTTCATGCATCACGTTTTATCGCGTTTTTTTCACTCCTCATCTCACGTCAAGCCTTAAGCCCAAGCCTTAGTCTATTGTGTGACGTGAAGGTCACGCGTCGCGCCTTTGCGAGGCCCTAGCGGCGTTATGGCGCGCCTTTTAAAACCATGTTTCCATTCCATGTATTGTATTAATGTAATTATAGTAATATCACTTTGTTTAATGACTTAAAAATTGTGCCACCATGGCACAAGTTAAAAAATCCCAATAAAATAATTCTAACAATAAGTGATGAAATTGCCAATGTTTTGAAAACCGGGTTTTGAATCGACCCGGTCGAGTCACCGGGTCACCGGTTCAACCGGTTGAACCGCCGGGTCAACCCGGT
>BQNB010066965.1:8453-20137 GCA_026074375.1 Tanacetum coccineum | reverse complement strand
TATGTGGGATCATTTGAAATCGTGGAGCGTGTTGGACCGGTGGCTTATCGGCTGAAGTTACCCCAAGAACTGAGCTATGTCCATGACACGTTTCATGTGTCTAATCTCAAGAAATGTTTGGCTGACCCAGATGTTCAAGTACATTTGGATGAGATCGAGATTGATGAAAATCTGCAATTTGTCGAAGAGCCTATTGAGATCGTAGAGCGAGATGTGAAGAAGCTAAAGTGAAGAAGAATCCCATTGGTCAAAGTTTGTTGGAACTCTCGGCAAGGAGCTGAGTATATTTCGGAACGTGAAGACCAATTCCGGATGAAATATCCGAATCTCTTCCCCGAACCCGTACCTTCCTCAAGTGCCGCAACTTGAGCCTTGAGGACAAGGCTCTTCTAACAGGAGGAGACTGTAACATTCTGTATTTTCAGGTCATTTATGACGTCATCCATTTTGCTAAATTATTTTTTTCTCGTACGCGTTTACTTTTAATTTTAATAGTTAATTTAAATCGCGTAAATTAAGAATCACCAATCAACGTAAACGGACACCAAACGAATTAAAGTTTTCGTCAAACAAGCAATATATTATTTTTACGAGGGTAATAATCAACTTTTTATATTTTATTTTTATTGGTTGCGTAAAACGTTTACGTTTCGCAATTAAATACATTTAGGCATACCCGGAACCATATTATTTAATCTACGCTTCAACAAATACCCACAATTGGACCCAATACTCAAAGTTTATATAAAACTTTAAGTATTTATCACCTTATCAAAATTCTTCATGAAAGAATTCAAACCAAACCCTACAATGTACAAATTATACATTATATTTAATCTACACTTCATGTAACCTCAAAATAATGCATGTATACTCTAAATAAAAGACCAAAGATATTTTCTCACCCCCTCCTCATATATAAACGTGTATATGTATGTAAAAAAGACATGTAGCCACCAAAAATCACTAGCTAAATCTTGTACAACACTAGATCATTAAGGCTTATGACTATGTATAGTAATAAGGACCAAAGACCCCTAAAACCCTCCTCTTGCACCCTTGACCGGCCACCCCCTATAGGTCTTTTTGGTCTTTGTTTTCTCATATTTGACTAAGTCCTAACACTATATAATGCCTAATTAGTAAAGAGCACACATACATATCAATTTACTTAAGGTGAAACAACACAAAAACCCTCTCTTGGCTCCTCCTAGCTCACGGCTCAAAACACCCCTTTTAAATAAACCATACAAATTTTTCTACAACATATACAAGCTATCACACATCATTCCTAAGATATACTAAGGTATTTGCAAGCCCTGGTTAACCATTTACAAGTGTTGAAGCAAAGAAAGGAAGATTAAGGTTTCTAGTTGGATTAGGGTTTTGAAAGCTTGTAGGCTTGGGTTTAAAGTCTAAACAAGGGTTTAGCACATATTTCTCATCATCATTATTCATCACCTTAAGGTCATCTAACACCCTTATCTTTTCATTTCATGAGTTTATATATATTATGTTCTATGTAGTAAAATCACCATTTAGGAAATGATTTAACATGAAGAATGGATTTTTACTTGTGATCATTGATTTCTATACTTTTTCACATGTTATATGGATGTTAATATTATGTTAAAATGGATGTATAAGCCTTGTACACTTTTGGTTTATGTATAAAAAGTTTATATATGTTTATGGTTAAAAGATTTACTTAATAAAGTTTATGATTTAGAAGTTGTTAAGGACTTGTTACTATGGACTCTTGAACAAATATGGACTTATGGACATTATTATATGTATGGCATAAGATATATAATAGTTATGGAAGACTTGTGATATTTTACCTAAGCTAAAAACTAATAAAAACAAAGTTATATAAATAAATACATAAATATTTATAATAAACTGTTTTAGCACGAATTCCAAACAGTAAATTTTATATTTTTATAAAATACTACATGTCATGAGGATTCCAAAAAGGTAAGAAACTCGAAAATCCGATTAATAACGAAGGAGATACGAAAATTACAAGTTTAAGATAATAAATACTTTTATAAAACTATTTTTATAAAAGTTACTGTTCACATCAGTAAAATACAGTTTGAAAACATCATAAATTATATAAAACTTTTAAATACGAAGACGTGCTCGAAAGAATCGCTAAAAACGGAGTTAAAACGAATAAGTTACGACATTTACGATAACTAAATCTATAAAAATAAATATATAACTGTTATGAACAATAAAAATCACTATTCATCAGAAAACTCAGATTTTGAAAATGCTATATTTTGATAACTCGTCTTAATACGAAGGCGTGGACGTAAGAAACGAAAGAAACGGACTTAAAACGAGAAAGTTACGCCATTTTTACTAAAGTATTATTTATAAACGTTTTTAACTATAAACACGATTTCACAAATGCGATTAGATGGTGATGTAGCTATATAGAATTATATGTGGTATTAGTTAATCAAAGTGCTATATAGGGAGTTTCATAACGAGGCCCTCGGGGTGCGTATCGACGAGTTGTAGATTTACGATTTAAAGTTGACATATATATATATATATATATATATATATATATATATATATATATATATATATATATATATATATAGAGGAAGGTTAAAATAAAAAGACAAATATTCGTGAGAAGGATAAAAAGAAAACTTTTTTTAAAAAAGTTCTCGAAAAATTCCAAAAAAATTCCATTAAATCAGGTATGTTGGTGCATAAAACTTTTGTAAAAGAAGTTTTTCTAATTTTGAGTTTTTATACGTTTTTTTAATGCGCAAAAAAAGAAATTTTGATGCACAAAAAAATTTTGATGCACAAATTTTTCGACTTGTTATAGTTTGATGCGCAATAAAATTTTGATGCAAAAAGTCAAAAGAAGTTGGGTACAAAAACGAATTTTTGATGCACAAAAAACCGATTTAATGCACAAACGTTTTTTTTAATAAATTTTTTTCGGCAAAACTATCCACTTTTAGAAAAACTTCCTTTACAACTTTTTCATGCACCAACATACACGATCTTGTGGAATTTTTTCAGAATTTTTTGAGAACTTTTTAAAAAAAATAAATCTTTTTATCCTTCTCACGAATATTTGTCTTTTTATTTGATCTTTATCTTATATATTATATATATATATATATATATTTAAAAATTTTAAAAAATAAAAATAAATACATAAAGGTAAAATATTATGTTGATAAGAGAGAATATTCTATTTTTCATATTATTAAATAAGAGAGGAAAAAGTTACCCACCCTATTAGGAATGAGTTCTATGGGCTTACTGACACACTTGAATACCATTTCCATTGATTTTTACGAACCAAACAATTGCAAACTGTCAAATCCAACAAAAACCCATACCAAAGTAGGGAAACAAACGGACCATAAGATTCCATCACTTTGTATAAGGAATGTTTAATTCCTTAGTACATGGATTTTAAGAAAATCAATACATTTCAATTCCATCAGTTTTTCAACCAAACACGATTTAGAATTTGAATCAAATTCCAATTCCTTAACAATTCTAAAAAAACCTTGAACCAAACGGGCCCTTATAGAATCTATGGGATGCTACATTTATTTTAACAAAATAGATGACAACATGATTGCCATTATGCCATATATACCCGTTATAATCCACCAAGCAATAGATTTGACTTCCAATACAAACTATGCCCCAAAAGCAATACCTCTTTTTGTGTTTATTCAAGAGCAGAAGAGTGACATTTGACAAAATATAAAACAAGTATAGTGTGGTAATAGATTTGATGTTGAAAAAAGTAAAATGAGTTATTAAAATAGTACTGCTCAGTATTATGTAAAGTTTGTGCTGAGAAACTTACAGTAAGAGATGATCGTCCACCTCTGGTTGTTTCCTCCATGCCAGTCACTTAGAACAATGTCTGCATCATCATGCACCCCATCATGTTTTTTAATATCCCTAAATGCAGCATCTAGTTTTAGGTGTGTATTCTCGACTGCACTAACTGCCCTATAACCATCATCTAACTTCTTGCTCATAGTCCAAAGAACAGACTTGTCGAGTTTATCAGGATTGTATTTCTTCAGCCGAACCTGAGAAAGAATCAAAACGCACACACACAAACACAGACATGAACATTGATAAGCAATCTGTTGATAGAAAAGCATACCGGATAAGTGACACCAATGGAGTGTTTGATAGCTTGACCAGTGGCTTTGTTGATTAAAGCAAAATAGGGACAACCCTCTTCATCCTTGACGTTTATGTTAACATTATCATCTTTAATCCAATGCTGTTTCAAAGTCAAACAAGTAGGTCAAACGGGTAGCCGATAAACTAATACGCACTGTGGTTTAGGGGAGCAGGAATTAGTGATACGGGCGAGGTTCAAAGTTAGGGTGTGTTTGGGATTGATTTTTCAGACTACTCAAATGCATATAATCATGTTACTGAAAACATTTGGGTTTCTTTAAAGGCAAACATGTAATTTTGAATCTAATAATCAGTTTAATATAGGCAATCTCAAACTGGTTACTGAAACCGGTTTCGTTCACTTTCAAATGATCAGATGAAGGCAATTTTCTTTCATCCAAAAACTAAAAAAGAACGCTTATCTGTTAGGTATGGACTGTTGGAAAAATAGTATATGTTATTTATGTCCAAAATAGAGATAATATGAATGAGATATCGTGTCTCAAAGTAGGACACCTGAAACACAAAATCTGAAGATCTATTTTAGGAATAGATTTATACATATCAAATAAGTTTGTACAAAATATTTTGTGTCATTAAAAGATATGCAAATCTTTTTTTTTAATAAAAGATTTGCTTAAGTTTCCAGTTATTTATCTTGAAAAACAAGACAACATTTTCACTATAAATAGAGGCCTAGTGATAGAAATCAAGTTCCAACAATCCTTTCGATCAGAAATGTACGACTGCTTCCGTGATTTTTCAGGAAAGTTTGTTAGGTCCGACTGTAGAATAGCTTTGAACGTTGTACCTTGGAAACACACTGCGAATCTGTTTTAAGGGAATCGTGTTAAACACGAGTCTCGTTCCACGACCTTTTATTGCTTTTATTTACTTATCGTTATATAGTGTATGTCTTCTGCTTCTAACCCTTTCTGTCTGTTATTTAATTTTCAGTTAATTTAATTTATTGTATTATAATTTGATTTTATATTAATAAAGTGTAACAGTTTCCCAACATGGATTTTGTTCATATGGTTGAAATGCAAGCAATCCAATTTCCCTTTGCCAATCCTACAACTTGCAATGCTAGTCTTTCCTATTCTAAACTCTCAAGATGGAATGGTGTTTGAAGATTGGAATGCTTTCATGTTGGAATCCTTTTCTTCTCATGTGGAATGGTTATAAGAATGGTAAAGTTGGAACACATCAAGTTTGAATACTTTGTGGAATACCTTGGGGCAGCCATGTGTCGAAATAACCTAGTTCATAAGAAAATATTTTATGCAGTCAAGACCCATGGTGGTTGTATATAGTGCTGCCGTGACAAATACGTAAACTTGGCTCTTAACAAAGATTGGATAAAAGAAAGGGCCGACTTCAACAAAAGAAAATTTATATCTAAAACCGAAACAAACTCTAAGCAGAATTCAACTAAAGACTAAGCAGAATTCAACTAAAGAAAAATTAGACTGAGAAATGGTTAGGAGCCGCGCGAACGCAGGCCCTCACATCAACAAATTACGATACAATGTAGACTCGACCACTTGGATCGATCTTAGGGTAGCACCCCTCCGAAGTGCAATGAAGGTCACTAACCTAAGCCATGAGCCCTTTTGAACACCCATTGACCCCATCAAGGTGAGTACCTAAAACAATTGCATATTTCCCTTTTTATACAGCTTCCTATCATCTTTACTTCTCTCTCTCAGCCGATGTGGGATCTCATATCAGATTATCAGTTTGATTTCTATTCTCAAATGTAAAGAGACAGCAAAACTCAATAATCATGCTATGGAAACACAAGATCTAGTAATAATATAACCAACTTCACTTAAAGCTGCTACTTTACATGACCCTCTCACAGAAACCCGGCGAGTGTTCATTAGGATCAAATATAGTCGTTTCGATTTGGAGAAATTTGCACTGAACTGTGATTTAGACTTTATATCACTGAATTTAAGCATCTCAGACAGTCCTCTTTGAATGAAATCAAATTAGCCAAGTATTCAATACTGTTTGGAAAGTTATTTTCTCAACAACGTGTTTTTGCGTGTCAAAGCCAAGTTATTCAACAACTTCGTGCTAAATAGAAGGTGATAAATCAATCATATAAGAAATCAAAATTCATGAATTCAGTTTTGCATTCAAGGCAGTTTGGTTAGGTTCCAAACAATATTGGAACAATACAAATGCCGCTGAGGTTATGAGTTCGGAGGAGAATAGATCAATTTCAGTTGTCAACGCCCCTATCACATCCAACCTTCCATAACAAGTTCAGAACTCTAGTAGTGGGAAATGGGAAATGTCAAATAATTGAAACAGCTGTGTAGCAAAAAGCTAGCACAACAAGCATCATGGTCCACATAAATGCTTATAATTAATGATTAGAAAATAGACATATGTATAAAACAAAACCAACTATACTTTGGCAAAATCTAAAAGACATAGTAACCACATGTGGTAATGCAAACATATCCTGAACCAAAATATATATGAACATATCACCATCCAAAGTATAAATGACAACCATGTGACGAGTAACTAACATAGCACCTCCCATGATGGTATCCTGCACATGTGGTTCCTCGACATCAAGATTTCGCATAAGACGATATCCTGCACAAATGATTCAAAAGAGGTTTATGATTACTCGATATATGATTAGGTAGCTTATTATACTTCTGATAACCTAAAAACTCAGATGGCATGAAAGCACAACAAATTACTCATGAGGATGACCCAAGAAAAGTTCTCAGGTTACAACTACCAATTACTCGTGTGGTAATGACAGTTTCAAAGTCCTAAACTCCTAATGGATAATCAATAATAGAAATGTCTCTTAGTAAGAACGAACTGAGAAAACTTATGGACTAAAACTATATATGCCAGAAAGAAATCATATAATGATTATTAACTGAAGTAGTTAAATGTGGATTTTAGTAGTACAAATACATTTTTAAGACAACTATAACGGAAGCGGGTTCATTTTTCTGGTACAAAGGCAGAAACGCACTACCATCGCTAGATTTGGTCATGATTATCAGAGCATACCGTATCCAAAGATAAAAAGGGTAATATAAGGATAAAAGATTTGAATCCGTTTATTAATCACACAAAAACAATGGTAATAATCTTGACTCTATTATTTTAAAATCTATGCGGTGTTACATTTATATTTTGTTCTTTATTACGAATAACTGTTAGTATAATCCAACTAGCAATAGATTGACTTACATTACAAATAATTCCCCACATCCAATTCCGTGTTTTGATGTTGAAAAAAGTGCAACATGAGTTAATTCTTATGCAGTAAGGTTGGCATTTAGAAAGACACTTTTGTTGCAGCATTTTGTATTTCAATTTCTGTGTTGTTTCTATCGTTGGTGTTATCTTATAAGTTATAACTTATGCGATAGAACCATTAGTTGTGCACTTCGTGTTTCCGCTTTAGTGTAAAAGAATTTAACGCATGCAGAAACTAATTGCAGATAATCTTTGTGTTGAGAAACTTACAATAAGCTATGATGGTCCATCTCTGCTTATCATTTCCAAACCAGTCCCATAGAACAATGTGGGTGCCATCATGCACCCCACCAAGTTTTGGGGTTCCCTCGTATGCATCTAGATTAAGATGAATATTATCAACTGCCCGAATGGCCCTGTAACCATCCCCTAAGTTTTTACCCAAAGTCCAAAGAACGGACTTATCGACTTTGCCAGGGTTATAGTCCGTCAGCTGGACCTACAAAAAAAAAGTTATAACGATGCTTAAACTGTAACCAATGAATCAAGATTTTATAAAAGCCTAAACTTTAGCTAGCAATGATTTATAGAATATCATGCATGTACATATATACCGGATAAGTTACACCAATGGAGTGTTTTATTGCTTGACCAGTGGCTTTGTTGATCAAGGCAAAAGAACTGCAACCCTCTTCGTCGTTAATGTGTTGCCCAAATTTATCATCTTTAACCCATTGCTGTTTCAAAGTCAAACTAAAAAGTCAACAAAATGACTAGCAATTTCTTTTGCCATACTAAAGTTTATATATAGCTATATAAGTTACCTGAAGTGGGTCAGATGGATTGACTGGTGCTAGAATCACCATACCATCAAGAATGGAGAGAGAGTAGTCTATTTTCTCTTTCGTATAAACCCTGACTACTATCGGATCCATGCATTCTTCTTCGGCTGTGTTATCAGCTGGTACACTAGAGAGTTGTCTTCGTTTCATTCCTGAATGGACCCAATCATTTTGTTGGTCATGACAATAGTCAATTAACATTGTAATTGGTTTTCTCTTTTCTTTCTTTGTTGTTTATTGTTTGTTGGTTTGTTCCTTGATCCTCTTAAAAAGAAACAGGCATTTAAGAATAATGTGAGTTCCAAAGCTACTCAATGGTCTTTTTGAGCATGCACGCGGACCGTTGAACCTTGGTTTTCTCCACTTTTTCTTTTATCCGTCTTTTGCATTAAAGTTAATTTAGACCATTGGCCTACTTGGTATGAAGTGATGGACTAGGACTCGACAATATCAAGTGTATAAACTTTTTACTAAACTAAAATTTACTTGGTATAAGGAAAAAAAGTTTAGTAACTTGGAGTAACTTTTATGTTTTGTTGTTTAGTTTTAATGTTTTTTTATTATATATTAAAGTACATATTTTGAAATTTTGTTTATTATTTGTAACTTAGGCCGGTGGTATCGGTGCCGGTGAGGGCTCACGAAACCCCAACCTCACACATGACCTCGATGCACACCTCAATGCTCACGCACCACTAGAGGTGGCAAAATAGATGGGTCTTTTAGAAACATGGGTCTAGATATGTTTGGGTCTAGATGGCTCGGGTCTAGATGGGTTGGTTCCGGGTCTAGATGGGTTTGGTACCTTATTATTTTTTTTACATTTGTTGTCCGTTTTCGATCTATTTTGACCGTTTTCGTCCATTTTCAAAATTTTGACCGCTTTCGACCGATTTCCACCGTTTTTGATCGTTTTCGACCGTTTTCGACTAATTTCGACCGATTTCCACTCTTTTCCACTGTTTTCGATCGATTTCCACCGTTTTCGACCGATTTTGACCTTCTTTGAGCGTTTTCGATCATTTTCCACTGTTTTCGACTGTTTTCAACCGATTTCCACCGTTTTCGACCGGTTTTGACCGTTTTTGACCGATTTCAATCGTTTTCGACCGATTTCGACCGTTCTAGACTGATTTCGATCATTTTTGACCGATTTCGACTGTTTTTGATCAATTTCCATCGTTTTTGACCAATTTCGACCATTTTTAACCGATTTCAGTCGAAAGAACTTGATATCCAACTTCGAAAACGGTCGAATACAGTTAAAATCGGTCAAAATAAGTCAAAATCGGTAGAAAACTATCAAAAAGGTAAAAATTGATCAAAGACGTACGAAAATGGTCGAAATCGGTCAAAAACGGTCGAAATCTATCGATATCGGTCAAAAATAGTCGAAAATGGTCAAAATCGGTAAAAAAACGGACGAAATCGATCGAAAACAGTCAGAATCGGTCGAAATCGATCGAAAACGGTAAAAATCGGTCGAAGACATACGAAAAAGGTCGAAAACAGTCTAAATCTGTCAAAATCGGTCGAAAACAGTCGAAATCAGTCAAAAACTGTCGAAATCAATGGCAATCGGTCAAAACGGTGGAAAACGGTCGAAAACGGTCTGAATCGGTTGAAAAAGGACAAAATTGGTAGAAAACGGTCGTAATCGGTCAAAATGAGTCGAAATCGGTCGAAAACTGTCAAAAACGGTAAAAATCGGTCGAAGACGTACGAAAACGGTCGAAAGTTTTTGAATGTATTTTGAACCGAGTTCGACCATTTTTGACCGATTTTAGTCGAAAGTACTTGATATTCAATTTCAAAAACAGTCGAAATTACAGTTGAAATCGGTCAAAATCAGTCCAAAGCGGTCAAAATCTATCGATATCGATCGAAAATGGTCGAAAATAGTCGAAAACGGACGAAAATGGTCAAAATCGGTCGAAAACAAACGAATCGGTCGAAAACGGTCGAAAACTGTCAAAAACTATAAAAATCGGTCAAAGACGTACGAAAACAGTCGAAAACAGTGGAAATCTGTCAAAATCAGTCGAAATCGGTCAAAAGCTATCAAAAAATGTCAAAATCGGTGGAAATCGGTCAAAAATAGTGGAAATCGGTCGAAAACGGTCTGAATCGGTCGAAAAATGACGAAATCGGTCAAAAACGATCGTAAGCGGTCAAAATTAGTCAAAATCAGTTGAAATCGGTCGAAAAATGTCAAAAACGATAAAAATCGGTCGAAGACGTACGAAAACGGTCAAAATTAGTCGAAATCCGTCAAAATTGGTCAAAAACAGTCGAAGTCGGTGGAAATCGGTCAAAAACGGTGGAAATCGGTCGAAATCGATCAAAAACGGTCAAAATCGGTCGAAAACGGTCGAAATCGGTCGAAAACGGTCGAAATCGGTCGAAATCGGTCAAAAACGATCGAAATCGGTCGAAAACGGTCGAAAACGAACGAAATCGGTCGAAAACGGTCGAAATCGGTCGAAATCAGTCGAAATCGGTCAAAATAGGTCAAAAATTATCAAAAACGGTAAAAATCGGTCGAAGACGTACGAAAACAATCAAAATCAGTCGAAATCGGTCGAAATCGATCAAAATCGGTCGAAATCGGTCGAAATCGGTCAAAAACGGTCGAAATCGGTCGAAAACGGACGAAATCGGTCGAAAACGGTAGAAATCGGTCGAAAACGTATAAAAACGTAAAAACAGATGAAAAATGGTATACCTAACAAGACCCATCTATAAATATTAAGGGAGACCCAACTAGACCCATCCCTTAAAAATATTTACCCAACTAGACCCATCTATAATATTAAGGGAAAAATGCTAGACCCGTCTATAAATTTAAGAGGGACCCATCTAGACCCCATCCTTTAAAAATATTTAACCAACTAGACCCATCTAGACCCATGGGTCTAAAATTGCCACCTCTAGTATCTTGTCTGGCTGTTCTGGTAGCAAGTGCAGTTGCAACAATCTTTCGAAAGAATCTTAAATACTTTATCAACAACAACTATTGAATTCAGGAGATCAAACCTGCTGGCCCCACAAATGTGTACGAAAGGTTGTTACTATCATTCTATCCAAAATCCATTCTGTCATCATTTTTGCTTGCACAATATTTAGGCAGAACCCGCGATAACCATAAGTATAAGCAAACCAACCGAGTGTGTAAGTAGTTGTCCCCAAAGATTCTAACCAGATGGATAAAGACACAAAAACTTGTTACAAATATAATCCTATCATATTTTATAAGATAGTTGACCAAAAATGGAGTCGGTATACATTCCATATATGCACAACACTAAACCAGTTCCTTTTTTAAATTCTTATTCATCAAAACGCTCGCCAAAATCCCAGGCATTAACGAATTAACATGTGCCCTTTTTTTTAGCAGGGCAA
>BQNB010066964.1:0-34370 GCA_026074375.1 Tanacetum coccineum | reverse complement strand
TCTTCTTGAAGCATCACTAGTTAACTCCCAACAATCTTCGACATCTAAAAGAAATAAGTTAGAGATAAGGCTCGCCACACTTATAAATTCTTTAACTTCTGGACCAGGCCTGGTGTTAGGAATAAATCTTCTTATGACTTAATACTGCCAACAGTACTAAAGGAGTTAGTACTGCCAGCATAAAGTTAGTACTGCCAAAAGGAAACTTAATACTGCTAGTTGAAGAAGTTTGTACTGCTAAATGGTCAAAGCTGATGAACTAAAGATAAGAACGGATGAAGAGTATTTTGGGATATTTAGTTCTAAATTGTAACTGTTCCTAATAGATAGGCTGATATATTGTAAAGGGCTCCTTGTATTTCTATAAAAGGAGATCCCTAGAGTAGTGATAGTCAGAACTTTAAGAGATGCATTTAGAGAGCATTTTGTAATAGCTTCAATGTTTTGTAACCCCAGTACTTGAAGAGTACTCGTATTATTTATAATATTGAAGTAGTGAGTTTTGTGTTTATTGGTTGTGTGTGATCATTACTGTTTCATTCATAAATTTCTCTAGAGTATCAAAGTGTAGATTCCGCATACACTTTGATATACATACAAAGTCTCAATCTTTGTTATTTTGGATTCTTCCAAGGTAACAAACTCTTTATATCATAAAGAATCGATCAAGGCGTGGGATCAACAAGAAGCTAGAGAGAAGTTTAGAGAGAGAAACAAGATGGAGGATTATCCAAGTGTATGTGTAAACATAAAATAAACAATCAACCCTTCTCTTTGTGTAGAGAAGGGTATATATATATGTCTTACAACCATATGGACGCCTGTGTTACATTCCATGGGCCGGACTCGGGTTTTGGTTGGGTTAAACCTCGCAACGCATACAATATTAGATTAAGAAGTGAGCACGATACCTTTTCTAGCCTATTACAACATATATAAAATAATGATCGTGACTTCTTAATTGAATGACCGAGATTCTTTGTTCGACTCAACATTTTGAGGCTAACAGCAAAGCTCTTTTTCCACTTATTATCTCTTTAGATTTAAACCGTCAGTTTCACCACTTATTAAGATCATGTGTGTAGAAAGATTAATAAAAAGTTTTTTAATGAGAAATTAACATTTTTATATTAATGAATCATGCTCCGTATAAAATTAGAGTTTATGCACAAAATCTTATGGTACAAAAGCAACCAGTTTGCTCGAACACCATTTGCTCGATCCTCAATGTGGGGACCGATTCCCGGGATGACACACGTATTTGATACATGTTGTCCGTGAACCATCGACTTTGACACGTATGGCAGCTTTTATACGAATATAGTTATCAATATTATTGTTTACATGCATATACCACCAATGTATCTGTTTTTAAATCAATATTTCGATGCTCAATCAAATGAACATTATGTGGTCGTGTTGTCTGCTCATGGCTCACATGATTCACACCCAACTTTTCTGGATCCCTAATTTATTTTGTTCATGTTTTACGTTTAAAGGTTCTCTCTTAATCATACGATGTTTTCGCAAAATGTTTTAGTTTTAAAATCCACCGAGTACACATTTTAAAAATGTTCAACAGAAAGCACAGATAATCACGACAAACTCACCTGATACGTCAGCGTCACATCAGCTTTCTCTCCCCAACTAAAACTCACCTTACAACTCACCTTACAACTAAAACTCACCTTACTCACTTTTTTTTATTTAACTATTTTTATTCATAAACTAAAAACGTAAATATTTACGTAAACGTAAACGCACGAAATTAATAAAAACGTTAACTAAATTTAAAACTTTTATTCATAGATTAAAAACTTAAACGATACATAGATAAATTAAAACGATACGATACATAGATAAATTAAAACTTAAACGTAAACTAATACTGCAAATTATACTTCGCCTTGATCTTTGCCTTTATTTCATCCATTGCCAATCGCTGCAAATTATACTTCGCCTTGGTGAGACATTTTTTTGAAAATGAAATTGAGTGAATTTTTTTGAGAGATTATATATAAATTGAAAAAATTGTGTTTAAAAATAGGTGAAGTAGTGGATATTTATAAGTAAAAAGTAAAGTTTAAAAAAAATAGTTTTTTTATATAAAACAGTAACTTACAAAGGGGGGCCCACAAAATTAAAACTCACACTATGTGAGTTTCTCACATAGTCGATGCAAAAAAACAGCCAAACTCACCGAGCTAGTGCCCAATGGCAAAGTCACTTTTGGGGGTGGGATAGAAACTCGCACGTGACTTTTAAGTCACCTAGGTGACTTTTTCATTATACTGTCCAGCCTAAACTCCAGTTAAACTATATACTCCCTCCATCTTAAATTAATAGTTCACGTTTACTTTTCGAGATGTCTCAATTTAATTGTCAAGTACTAAAAATAGATGGAGAAGTTTGATCAAGTTTACTATATTACTTTTGTTTGAAATTGTTATTAAAAAGACTTTAATTAATTAGCTAAAGGTAAAACTGCTAAAAAGTAAGAAAGATAAAACAGTAATAAATGCAAATTTCTTTTAACTATTTGTTTTTTGTCGGAGGACAATAATTTTGTCGTAGGACAATAATTCAAATTCAAATATGTACAACAGTACAATAGTGGGAACACTCTAATCCCATGCATCTTTTGATGCACCTTTCTCCTCAATAATAACCAATGTTATAAATAGCGTGAGGTGTGCGTAGCGGCATGACCAAGCCTCACGCCTTAGTGGCTAAGGCGAAGCCTTTCCGTTTTTAAGGCGTGACTTAAGGCTGATGTAAAAATATTTATATATTTATATCATATTTTATATATATCGAGTTTACAAAAAGTTGTTTACATAATAATTAAAGTTAGAAAACTATCCTTACATGTAATATAAGCTCACGACACGCCTAGAGTCGACGCCTTTATTTATTTCGTAACGTGAATGTCACGTCTCACGTCTTAGCGACGCCTTAGCCAATATGATGCTATTAACGAGGGGAGGTGCGGGTGGATTTTGGCTGCTTCTATCATTAGAGCATCGTGATGTCACCGTATCAGTCCTTTAGCGAAGCATTCTTAGCCAATTTGATCTATTAACGACGGGGAGGGGGAGAGGTGCGGGTGTGGATTTTGGCTGCTTCTAGCATTAGAGATACTGTTCTTTATGAGGAGGTAGTAACAAAGATGTATTTAATTATTAATAAAATAACTCACTTCTAAGTTAAATATGAAAAATAAGTTGATTTGTTGATGGATTAAATAAATAATGTTTCCACACATAAATACTCCTCTTGCTTTGCTATTATAGTTATGTTGTGAGGTATAGGTACGAAGGCATCTAAAACAACAACTAAACCTCAAAATTCAATTTGAATGAACAGTTTGGCACAGTATCACCAAACTAAAGATCCAAACAAATGTTAGGATTCAGATTAATACATGAATGTAAGGATCAGATTATTAATCTGATAAATATTAACCAAATAAAGATTCCTAAGGATGTTATATGTGAAGAATATGGGGAGAAGTTTATAGAGATTAGGGTTTTATGATTATGAGATGATGATGAGGACGACCCCCTTTCCAGTCTTTATATAGCCACAAAAGTTCCACAAAGCCCTTCCATTTGTTTATGAGACATTAATCTTGAACCAAAGAGAGATTATCAACTTTAGGAGTTAACAGAAATGGCCCCTTAAACTTTGAGCCTGCAAAACCAACAAAACTAGAAGCCAAAGAATAAGAAAGCTTTATTTAGGACTTATTTAGATCAGATTATAAACTGATTATTGCTTATTTGAACATTCCCCCTTAATTTGATTGCTAAATAAAAACATCCCCAATTTTTCACACAGATGTTTATGTTGATATACAGGAAGATGCGTAGTCAAAATGTCTGCAGTTTGGTCTGAAAAACAAACTTTCTTTGTGTTCACTAACCCTTTTGCAATTTTTTCTCTGATAAAATGTATATCAATCTCAAAGTGTTTAGACCTTTCATGAAAAACAGGATTGATGGCTAATTGTAATGCAGATTTATTATCACGGTGTAAGTCAATAGGGAGAGAAACTTTAGTATTAAGATGCAACAGTATCCAAAAGATCTCACAAGCAGCAGATGAAAGAGATCTGTACTCTGCCTCTGTGGATGATTTGGATATAGTGCTCTGTTTTTTACTTTTCCAGGATATAAGGCAATTGTTAAAGAAGACACATTAGCCAGTAACAGACTTTCTAATCTTTAAGCATTTAGCCCAATCTGCATCACTAGAGCAACTAGATTATTTTTATACTCACCATAGTTATATCTAATACCCTTACCATGAGCACCTTTGAGATATCTTAGAACATTCAGAGCATAATTCAGATGAGACTTCAAGGGGGAGTGCATATATTAAGCAAGACAGTAGACAGAATAGGCAATATCTGGCCTAGTGTGAGTGAGATAAATAAGTTTACCAAGGGGCTTTTGATATCCATCTATATTATTAAGGAGTGGGTCATCTTTAGAAATAATATAAGGCAAAACATAGTTGGGTTCCATAGGTGTAGACACAGGTTTACACCCAAGTAACCCATACTCTTTTAGAAGTTCTAGACAATACTTCCTTTGTGACAGATATAGATCTTTCCTAGTTTTGATAACTTTTATTCCCAAAAAGTATTTAAGAATGACCAAGGTCCTTTATTTTAAACTTGGATTTCAAGAAAATCTTAAACTTATCAATTTCATCCACACGGTTTCCTGTGATAACTATATCATCAACATAAACAAGCAGAGCAATAAACTTGTTACTTTTAGATTTTGTGAAGAGAGAGTGATCATTGCTAGATCGCACAAAACCATTCTTGGAGCCTGTTTCAGGCCATAGAGAGACTTAACAAGTTTACAACCTTATTTTTGTTATCTTTGCTGGCAAATCCTTTAGGAATGGTCATATAGATATCCTCATCTAAGTCTCCATACAGAAAAGCATTATTGACATCCAATTGGAATAAGGGCCAGTTATTAGTAACAGATAAAGCAACAACACATCTGACAGTAGACATTTTCACAACTGGGGAGAATGTTTCATCAAAATCAATGCCTTCTTTTTCATTAAAACCCTTAACAACTAACCTGGCCTTATATCTATCAATATCACCACTAGATTTATATTTAATTTTATAAATCTATTTATTTTCAATAGCTTTCCTATTAGGTGGTAAATCTGTTATTTCCCAAGTGTGGTTTTCATTTAAGGCTTCAATCTCAGCATTCATAGCATCCACCCAATTACTGTCTAAAATAGCTTCTTCATAACAAGTAGGCTCAACACTCTTATTTAAAGCGGAAATGAAACAGTAATCATCATGATTAAGATTAGCATAGTTTACAACTCTCTCAACCCCATATTTGACTTTCCCTTCAATAATAAAGTCATTTAAACTAGAGGGCAATTTGGTCTGTCTGGAGGACCTTCTAAGAGTGTGGATTGGAAACTCCTCAGTTTTAGAATTAAATTCTGAATTTTCATAGAAATCATTTATAAAGTCTGTTTCATCAGGAACAGTTCCCTTAGGGTATGTATTATTTGTTTCATCCATGGATGTTGCACCAGAGTCATCATTACCTTGATTTATATCAGGACTCAACTCTGGGCCATCATCATTGGAAGACACTCTCCCCTCATCATTGGGTCTTTTAGGTTTTTCGCTATCAAAAAAAATTTTGTGATTCAAATCTTTAGTTACACCAAACTCAAACTCAGTTGGTTTCAAGTTATTTTTCATTTTAAAAGGGAACACTTTCATAAAATTTGACATCTCTGGAATAGAAGATAGATTTATTCTCAAGATTCAGAAGTTTGTAAACCTTTTTTGAGTTAAAATATCCAATAAAGACACATTTCTCAGAACTACTACTAAATTTATCCTGATTATTTAAAATAGTTGCATAACAAAGACAGCCAAAAACCCTAAGGTTAGAGAGTGAAGGGTCATGCCCATACACATAAAAATAAGGAGATTTGCCAGACAACACAGATGAAGGAATCCTGTTAATGATATAGACACAGTTAAGATACATTCAGACTAGAGATATAAAGGTAATTCCCCCTAAAACATAAGAGATCTAGCAACATTAAGAAGATGCCTATGTTTCCTTTCTGCTATTCCATTTTGTTGAGTTGTATAGACACAAGTGGTCTGATGAAGGATTCCTTTATCATTGTAGAAAGTTTGAAGTCTATTGTTAATAAATTCGGTTCCATTATCACTTCTGAAAACTTTAATTTTTATTTCAAACTGATTTAAAAACATTTGAACAAAGCTTGTTAAGGAGTCATAGAAATTATCTTTCCCTTTTAGCATATAAACCCAAACTGCTCTAGAGAAATCATCAACAATAGTCAAAAAACATTCTAAAACCATCTCTGCTAGTAATTTTGTAGGGTCCCCAAACATCAAGGTGCACTAATTCACCAATTTTAGTTGTTTTATGATTGCTTAATGGAAATGGTTCACTAGTTTGTTTTGCTTTGTTACAAGTGTCACAAAGATGATCAGAATTAGAGTGACTATCAAGATTAAGAGTAGTTTTGAGGACATCAAGGACTTGATCAGCAGGATGACCAAGTCTTTGATGCCAAAGGGTCTTAGAAACAAAACAAGTACCAATACAATTATTGGAAACAATCTTACAGGCATTGTTCACATCAAACAGATACATGCCATTAAATTTTTTACCAATCCCCACATTCCTGTTTGCCTTTAAATCCTAAATGTAATAGTTATTTTCATCAAAAGTCATAAACAACTTGCTGTCTCTTGACAACTTATGAACATATAGAAGGCTGATAGTGTACTCAGGAACCACAAGAACATCATATAAAGTAACTTCATTATTTAATTTCAAATCTCTAATTTTAGTGATTAAGGATAGGGTTCCATTAGGATGACCAACAGTTAAACCCAGATTTGAAAAATCAACAACATTTGTTAAAAAATTTACAGAAGCTGTCATATGTTGATTTGCCCTAGAGTCAACAATCCAACCCAAACTTATGTTTCCAATAATGACATATGCGTTTCCATTAAAAAACCTTTTGAAATTTAGATTAAATTTAACACTTCCATTGAAAAAGGTTCCTCTTATATTCATAAGATTTTTACCTGTCATATTGGCATTAGCAGTGGAAGCACCATTTTCATTCAAAAGGTTCATAAGCCTTGCTAACTGATCACTAGAAAGAAAGACACGAGAGTTCCCAGTAGTAGCATTATTGTTACTCATACCATTAGAATGAACATCAGTAGAGGCATTATTACTAGTCACAGGTCTAGAATTGGAATTAGAATTTCTTTTATCATAACCAGCAGGATATCCATTCAAATCAAAACATCTATCCACAGTATGACCAGTTTTATTGTAATTAGTGCATTTCAAATTAGGATTAGGCTCTTTGTTATTATTATTAGAATTAAAATTAGAGTTTGATCCAGATCCTTTATAGTTGTTATTAAACATCTTTTTATTATCAAAAGTTTTTGCAGCAAAGGCAGTTGCTGCAGGTTTAGTGGTCCTAACAGAAGTAACATTCCTATGAGATTCTTCACCACTTATAACAGAAAAAGTCGTTTTGACACTTGGTAAAGATTCTCTAGTAAGGAGGTTACTTCTGATAGCCAAATAGCTCTCATCTAATCCCATAAGAAACTGCATCAACTTGATAAGTTGATTATGCTGGTCAAAATGTTTGGCAGCATCACAAGTACAGGTAAGCAAACTAACCAAAGCATCAAATTGCTTCCACGAAGAGTTTAATTTATTATAGTTATCAGCAAAGTGGAACCATTTTGATTCAAAGAGTTCATATTTTTATGCAAGTTAAACACAACAGAACCATCAACCTTATCATAAGTTTCTTTTAAATCATTACATATTTCAGAAGCAGTTTTAGCATATATGGCACTAGCAAATAACTCAGGGCTTAAGGAATTAAGAATCCAAGTAACAACAACAGAATTAAACATATCCCATTGATTAGCAAGGCCAGGATTACTTGAATCTTTCTTACAAGATCCATCAATAAAGCCTAGTTAGTTATGATTTCTTAAGGCAAAGGTCATAGCAATACTCCACATTTTATAATTTTCTGTTCCAGTTAACTTTATAGTTACAATAGGAGTGCCACTAGTATCATTAGGATGCAAATAAAGAGAATCACCAAAGGACAAATTAAGATCAGATGAAGAGCCAACAGCAGTTTTGGGATTACTTTTATCACTAGAATTAATATCATCTTCCACAGTCATGATTAGACAATTAAAGATAAAAAAATCACCAAGAACAAATTAAATAGACAAGAGAAAAAGAGATAGTTCCCAGGCTTTCACACCACTTATAGTGACAGATCAAGTGCAGAACAAGAACTCACAAAAAAAATTGCAAGAAGTAAAATAAGAGATGCAAGGAAAAATAAGAGAGGTGTTACAGAGCTATTATTGCAGCGGAAGAATGAGACCCTTAATTGTCTTTGATTCACTTAGTTAAAGAAAAATTAAGACCAGAAGCTCCTTAGCCCTTCCTTTGATTCACTTAGTCAAAGGATAGATTAGACCCAGAAATATCAACCCACAGCAGATCCTAAAAATTAGGGTTTTTAGATTCAAACCCTAATTTTAAAGATCCAACATAATTGCCACTAGAAATCAATAATCCTTTCCACCAATTGATCCAAAAATATTCCAATAAACGAATAGAACACTTTTGGAACAAAACCCCCAAAAAATATTAAACCCTAGAAATCAGGAATCAATCGATCAGACATCCTAGGCTCTGATACCATGTATGAAGGTATCAAAACAACAACTAAGCCTCAAATATCAATCTTAGAATAAACACGTTGGCACAAATCACCAATTAAAGATCCAAACAAATGTAGGATCAGATTATTACACGAATGTAAGATCAAATTATTATCTGATAAATAATAACCAAATGATTACAAGGATGATATGAGAGACAGATGGGAGAGTTATAGAGATTAGGGTTTTATGATTATGAGATGATGATGAGGACGACCCCCTTTCCAGTCTTTATATAGCCACAAAAGTTTTACAAAGCCCCTTCATCTTTTATGAGAATCTTGAACCAAATAGAGATTATCAACTTTAGGAGTTAACAAAAATGGCCCCTTAAACCTGGAGCCTGCAAAACCAACAAAACTAGAAGCCAAAGAATAAGAAAGCTTTATTTAGAACTTATTTCGATCAGATTATAAGTTGATTATTGCTTATTTGAACAATATATGACTACATAATTTATAAAATGAAAATACATACACATAGGGTATGTTTAGTACGAAAAAGTGGTGGATATTTTTGGGGCGGTGAACGGTGAGTAAGAGCATTTTTTATTTTTAGTGCTTGTTTGACAAAAGAAGCGGTGAGCATTTTGATTTTTATTGTTTGTTTGAAAAAGGAGCTGTGAGCAGTGCTATTTTTTAAGATGGCTAATTTTCCAATGCTTGTTTAAGAAGCTGTGGCAAATGAGCGGTGAGCTGTGACAACTACTGCTCATAGCTATGACTCACAGATATGACTCCATATACTGTTCACAGCTACAACTCACTTTTACAAACACACCCATAGTCGTGAATATTTATAATCGATCACGTATAATTATTGAATAATCAAGATATAGAGGCTGATGATGTTTCATCTTAATAATGAACTTTGATTAGCCTTTTTGTGTGTGAACTGCAAAGAGAATGGTATATAAACGTACCTAGCGAGTATCTATACGGGATACATGTAGAAAACATGACCAAATTGTATATAAACTTCTGCTATCTATTCATGAGAACTACCTAACAAATTTTATGCGATATCCCAACTGACGATCTAATGATATCGAACATCCTTTCATAGCAACAATTCCCGGCACATATAACCCGAGTAAAAACTTTAACTTATGTGCCATAATTATAGTGGCCAGGCGCGTGCAACTCATTTAATCGCCAAAGTTACGTAAGTTTAGATGAGCAAATAGTTCTCCAAAAGGTTTAAATAGGTGGGAAACCCTAAACATGTGCACCTTTTTGGTTGCCGAATGACCATAACACAAAGATCAAGCTTCCCATAATGAATACATGTTGTAGTAATCTTTTAGCCAGGAGTTGGATTGCACCGATAATCTACTTCTCTAAAAGTATTCCTTAACCATTCAAGTGAAGGTTTGCTGTGGAGGAACGATACCATTAGATCAATGCTCCGATGGTAAGTGAGCAAATTAATAGATAATCTCGTTACAAACTTACAATTACATGGAACGATCTTATGAGTATTTCATTTGTTTAAAAACTTTAGAAGCATGTAATCATGGTTTGATGTATCGTATTAAAAATTTCTTTAGCCTGATTTCACCAAGCATGGTCATATATACCATTAATGTTGTAACATGTAGACATTTTTTTTACCATCTCGAGAACAACATTCACTACTAGAAATTGGACTTTTAGTGACGGAATTTCTGACGGACACATATCTATCGCTAATTTACCGACAACATTCCATCAGATCAGCAACAAATGTGCTTTTGCGACTGAGTTCCGACAGATTTCCAAGAGATATGGTTTCGTCGGAAATCTGTCACTAATTCACGTTACTTACCATCAACTCTCCGACGCCGTACAGACGCCTATATTTATATGTCACTATTCCATCGGAATTGTTTTGATTTATTGTTAACTTTTAATATTTTTTAAATCCGTCGGAAATCCGTCACAAAAAACTATTATTTCCAAGGGAATTCCGACGGAAATATAAAAAACGTGTTTTTTTGTCTTATTCTTTATTTCAATGTAATATTTAATATATGAAACAATATGAACCTATATTGATGATTTTTTAGGCAAATACTCAAAAGTATTACAAGATGATCAAGTTTTAAAACATAACACCTTATACATCTAGCATTGTATATTAATTAATGCCTAAACCATAATTAGTATGGTTAATTTTTAGTAGGGGTGTTGACCAGTTTGGTTATCGGGTTGTTCGGTTAAAAAATTTGGTCAAACTAAATCGAACCAAAAACCAAATTTGAATTCGGTTTGGTTTTCGGGTTGACCCGGATAACCCAACTTACACCATTTATTTAAAAAAATAGTTACATAGATTTTTAGCAAAAAAAATTTTCAAGCATATAAAGTGTTTTCTTATATTATGATAAAATTTTAATTTTAATTGTCTTTATATATATATATATACTAGTTGCAAAGCCCGCCCGATGGGCGGGCTCGCTTTGTGAGTATCCAAATGAAAAATTAAGTAATGGTTAACGAATTACGAACAACGTGAAAATTTTATAGAGTGAATAGCGAATAAAAGAAATGAGCGGTAATCCGATAAGAGGAAATAACACTTAATAAATTATCCATCATTACAAAGTATATGTTTTTGATTCAAATGTGAAATAAAGCTTCTTTATACACAAAGTTGTTCAAGGTTTATCAAAACTTTAAGCATACATTTTAAAGCACCATTAAGTATGAATCATGAAAATGAGAAGAATAACATAGTAAATATGCATACAAATTTACTCAAGAAGATTGTAAGAGTAATACTTGGTTTTTAAATACCTTATCCTTTAATCAATCGAATATTTAAAAAAAGCATTTCTAAAACATTTTTTCTTGATAATTTTCACATTATTAACGTGACTCATAAAATGTAGTTCAATTACCCACAACTTATGTTGCTCCATGTTAACTTAGTTTCTATGTTAAAGTATTTAAAGAGGGAACTTTCATAATCTGTTACATCTAAGACAAATTTTATTATAAACCTTCTTGGTCAACAACGGTTAAGTCATGGTAATTGTGTTGACACATCTAAGTATCCAACTGTTAGAGTCTATAAAAATAATCTAAGATTTTTATTAGTAGTTAGCCAGTATAAGCTTTTCTCTAAAGAGTAGTTTGTTAAGATAAGGCCATGGTACACATACAATTATCAGTCATAATAATACAATCGCCACTTAATCATCATCTGACAAACATACCTAGTCACTGCTACCGGCCTTCTTTTACCAAATTCAGTTACGTCTGAAAACTCAGATTGAGATGGCAACGTATTTGGCTGTTGATTAAATTTAGCTTTCTTATTAGTGTCCATAAGTAAATCAAGCGCTGATAGGCATAGATTAAGAGACCCATCAGATGCGCTATAAAGTATTATCTATAAAGCATTCTTCTCGGTAACTTTGGCAGCGAGCTTGCTCTGACCAACTGATACACACAACTTGACAAAGGATATACTTAGCAAGAAACAAAGATAATATAAGAATTACTCATAAGCTAAACTCTTGAAATGATCTTAACTTTAGCAATAAACGTTCAAATTTATAAACATATATTGTTGTTACTTAGTATATTTACCTTGACAAAGGATATACTTAGCACCCATCGTAACTCCGTAATAAAGCATTCCTACCAAAACCAAGCTCTTTATTGCAAACAAAATCTGAGAAGAAAGTTGATGTTTGTCATTTTTCAAACGCGTTTATCAAATAAACCCTCAAATATATTATATATATTTATAGAAAATACATATACGTATACGTAAGCAAAGTATCATACAAATTATTCTTAAGAAATAATAATAAGTAATCAACACGGGTATAGTTCTCCTCGGCGAGAAGTGAATGGAAATCTACGTTCAAGTTGTAAATCGAGCTTGATTGTCATAAAAGTTTTTGGTTTTAAACTATTTTTTAAACTAAAAATTAAACTAATATTAATTCTAAGATTTAAAACTACAAGGTTATACTAAAATTGATCTAAAAGATATAAATGACAAAATATGATTGCTAAGTGACGTGAAATGTTCCTTAAGTGCGGGCTTAGGTTTAACGAATTAAAATCCTTAGAAAACAAGTTTCAAGAAATTAAATGACAAGTAAAGTAAAATGCTTTTTAAAATAAATGACAAGTATTTAAATTGCATTAAAAGTAAATGACGGTATGTAAATTGACTATTAATTTTTTAAACCTTTTTAAAACCGCACTTAAATTCCAAATCACTAATCACTTAGCAAACACAAGTTAAACTACTCACTACGCATCATGATCAAATAAGCAAAACAAAACATTTTAAATTAAACTACACTATTTAATTAAAAAAAAGATAGAAAATATGACCAAATTGAAGAGCCGCAAATAAACGATAACCACCCGATCTTACAAACTTAATAAACAAATAAGTTTATCACTTTTAAGCTCTACTTCACTAATTAGCAAATAAATGTGTCAACTTTATCTACTAATTACTTTCATAAAAACTATAAAGATCAAAACTTTATCTATTTATCAACCTTATAAGACCCTTAAGCTCCGGCCTTAGATGTAGAAAGATGGAATAAGAAATAAGACATGAAAAGTTAGGACAAAATAAGCTAATAAGTTAAAAAAACCTTTTTAGAAAAAAATAAGCTATTTTGAAAACTAAATTTTGTAAAAATAAAACTAGATTAAATCTATATATAAAAAAAACTACTTATGAAAAAAAAAACTAAAATAAGCTAAAAAGCTATCAAGGCTTTTTCGAAGAAATGATGAAGAATACAAGCTTATAAATAAGCCACTTCTCAAATAAGCTACAAGTACCCTTTGAAAAAAGCCATAGCTTAATAAGCTATAAGAAAAACTAGTAAAGTTTAGAACTTTATGACTAAATAAGCTAAATAATAAGCTCTCAAAGATAAATGTGCTCAAGACTTAATGAATAAGTCGAGTAAGAGACTCATGACACCCTTTTTAGCATTCGAATCGAGCTTAATCAAACAATAAGCACTTTTGAAAAAGAAAAGAAAAGAAAAGGGATTAAAAGATTAAATAAGCAAAAGCTTATTTAGATCTATAAGCTTAGATTCAATCAAATAAGATAAAAGCAACAAACTTTATGATAGAAAATAAGCTAAAAAGACAAGATCTGTTATTTTTAGATCTAATCCACCCGAAACCAAAGTGTTCAATCAAGTGAACAAGAGACGGGTATATTTAAGGATTAGATCTAAAAACAATATAAAATAAGCTAGTCTAAATAAGCTATTAAAGAAGCTTATTAGAATATAATCTTACGAGATCGGATCCAAAAATAAGCTATAAGCATGAGCTTATTTAGAAATAAGCAAAAAAAGAGAAAGAGTAGAAGAATAAACATAAAAAGAAAATAAGCATTAAGAAATAATAAGCATTAAATAAAAACCAACCTTAAACATCTTCATTAATAAGCTCAAAATCTTGATTACAATAAGCTAAATAAGCTATAAAAGCTTTTACAATAAGCAAACTAATAAGCTAAAAGACATAAAAATAAGCTACACTACTCCTACACTATATTGAAAATAAACTAAATCTAACACTCTCAAAATGAGCTTCTGTTGATTTATATAGCCACCAAGTAAGAGGGGCAGTTTCGTCCTTTTAGGTCTATAACCAATCAAAGCTCCAGATTTAGGGGTATTTTGGTCTTTTTGCGTGCCTAGGAAGTTTCATAGGAAGGTGCCAATGATTGCTTTATATTTACGCGTCTTTGACAGCTGCCATTTTGTCATTTTGTCCATGTGGCAGCCTGTGATCGGCTAGCCACCTTATACACCCTGAACCTCGTACTGACCTCTGAACCTCGTACTAAACCTTCTGAACCTGAACCTCGTACTGACCTGTCATCCTTGCAATTAATCATTAGATAGCCACGTGTCACCACCTGAGTGGCACCACGTGGCTTGACAGCCATCACCAGATCCACCACCAGACCACCAGTCAACGGTGGTGGTCAACAGCGGTTAATGGCGGTCAACGGGTTGCTGTGTCAAACGACGGTTCAAAAAAACAACAAACAATAAAAATAAACACAACAAAACCCCACAAAATGTCGGGCAACCACCGTTACCACCGCCGTGACAACGACGGCGAACAACCGTTGCCATGCCGGACACCGGTCAATGGTGGTTGACGACAGTCAATGATGGGTCAGGTAAGACAGGGTGGGTCGCCACTGTGATGCCACATGGCACCTCGTGGGCTGTTGGACGTGGAGTGGAGGGGATATTAACCGAGAATATCGTAAATGAAGACGTAGGAGGTATGATCCGAAGGGATATACCCAAGGAAAGACTGGAACCGCGTGCCGATGGAACACTATGCTTATACGGCAGGAGTTGGATACCTTGCTATGGAGACTTAAGATCCGTGATTATGCACGAATCCCACAAGTCGAAATATTCTATCCATCCCGGTTCAGAAAAGATGTACCAAGATGTGAAGAAATTATTTTGTGCCAACCATGAGGCTGACATTGCCACGTATGTTAGCAAATGCCTGACATGTGCAAGAGTCAAGGCCGAACACCAAAGGCCATCAGGATTGCTAGTACAACCAGAAATACCCGAGTGGATCGTGGATAAATATAACATTTGGGACTTTATCACTAAACTTCCTAGGTCGTCACAAGGTTTTGACACCATCTGGGTGATTGTGGTTGACTTACAAAATCTGCTCACTTCTTGCCAATGGGAGAATGATCCGTTGGATAAGCTGGCAAGATTGTACTTAAACAGGATAGTGGCAAGACACGGGATACCTGCCTCAATTATCTGTGATCGTGATGGGAGATTCACTTCAAATTTTTGGAGATCGTTTCAAAAAGCTTTAGGTACGGATATTAGCATGAGCACTGCGTATCATCCAGAAACCGCGCCAGGCGAAGGACCATTCAAACTCTCGAAGACATGCTACGTGCTTGCGTAATTTATAAGATAAGATGCTAACACTACTCATAAATGATAATTGTGTAAGTATAAAATTAACTTTTCACTCCCTTATTCCTAAATCCTCTATAGATTTTTAAAATTATTATTATTGGCGACATATAAATTAAGGCCTTATTTTTATAAAGTAAACCCGGTTTAGACCATAATTAGTTTGAAATCCTTTTCTAAAGAGACGATATGGTGAGAATAAGGTCCACATTAAGGTTCTAAATTCGCATGGTTTAGGGGTTATCCTTTTTATTTCATCCGCAACAACTCAACTACGAGTCCAGAGATGGAGGCTTTATTTAGATAACCCCAGAGTCAAAATTTGGATTTATACTTATTATTATTGCAACATTATTAAACATCGGTCCTTTAGAAGGCTGAGAAAAGATCGTCCTGATCAAGCAAAGGATGCAAGCGGCACAGGATCGACAAAAGAGCTACGCCGATCGGAAGCGAAAGCCGATGGAGTTCGAAGTTGGAGACAGAGTTATGCTCAAGGTCTCACCCTGGAAAGGAGTCGTGCGGTTCGGTAAGCGGGGCAAGCTGAACCCGAGGTACGTCGGACCTTTCAAAGTATTAGCAAAGGTTGGAAAGGTTGCCTACAGGCTGGAACTTCCTCAAGAGTTGAGCAGAGTTCACCACACTTTCCATGTATCAAATCTGAAGAAATGTTATGCCGATGAACCATTAGTCATGCCGTTAGAAGGAATTCATGTTGACGATAAGCTCCAGTTTGTGGAAGAGCCCGTTGAAATCATGGAACGGGAGATCAAACGATTGAAGCGGAGCCGGATACCACTGGTTAAGGTTCGCTGGAACTCTAGGCGGGGCCCTGAGTTCACCTGGGAACGCGAAGATTCGTTCAAACAAAAATACCCACAACTTTTCACAAACCGGGCTTCGTCATCTACTACAAGGTCTTAAGCTTTGAGGACAAAGCTCTTTTAACGGGTGGAGACTGTAACATTTCTCATTTTCGTGTCATTGTACGACTATATTAATGATCACTATTTAATTTAGGCCGATACGCGTTTACTTTTAATATTTACTTTTAAGCTAAACCGCGTAGACTAGAAATAACCAATAAATATAAAAGGTCACCAAATAAATTAAGGTTTACACCAAACAAGTAAGGAATAATTATTTAAAGAATAATTATGTACTTTGCGTATTTTATTTTTATTGGTCACGTAAAAGAGTTACGTTTCGCGATAAAATACATTTGGACGCACCCCGGAAACACCTAGACTTACCTAGACTCAAACCAATACCCAATTTAAAAGCCTAAACACAAAAATTAATCAAGTCTTGTGTTTATATCACTCTAAAGTCGAATAAGGACAAGTGAAACCACAACAAATCGTCCCATGTGGACATTAGCTAGCACAAATCTTCCTAATGATCCTTAAAAGGTACATGTACTTAGGCTAGGTAATTAAATCTTGTCCTAATGGTTCCCTAATGAACTATGACACAATGGATATTAACCTATGGATTCTTTTCTTTCTTTGTGCCGCGATCTAGCCATGAGAAAACACAAAAATCATAAGATTTGCCTAGCTAACTAAATCTTGTACCACAACTAACTCATTAAAACTTGTACTAAGTGGTATTAACTTAAAACCATGTGAGATTAACTAGCAAGTCTCGAAACCACCTCCTAAGGGCACGGTTTGGTTTTGTTGTGGACTAGGAGATGTAACTAAACTCACTTGCCTATAAATAAGCTCCTACACATACACTTAGACCTTTCTCTTAAACTTACAAACACTCAAACACTCCTCTCTTGTTCGGGATACAAACCGCGAGCAAACACCCTTCACTTCATTATTCGCCAAGCATATAAAGCATTAAGGTTGTCACACAAGGGTTATACGAGCTAGGGATTGGTACACTACGCGCCCACTCCTCCATCACAAAGCCATAGGATCCTTGTAAGTCACAACGACACTTTACGTTCATAGTATCTTTTCCTTTTTGAATTATTAAATGTATGTCGCATTATATAGGAAGGGTGCGTGCCTAGTGTAGCGTATGTTTCCTTTTGTGTGGTGAAAGCATTCGCAGCATGTATAAAACAAGTTAAGTTACGAGTCAAGACTTAACGTATCGTTTAAAATACAAGGAAAGCAACTCATGCGATAATCACTTGGTATATTCGAATTATATGAAAATCTATACGTAAACATTTGCCAAAAATGCAACAACATGACTTGGGTGCGTGTATACGAGATAAACGAACACTTGCATGTAAAAACGCAACGTGTAAATGAGTTGGTCACATGACATATAACTAGGGCAAGCAATTTCGAGTCTTACATGTTACTAAAAGGGTATCGGGCCACTAGGGATCTTTCAAAATCCAAGCAAGCTCACGGGTCAAGCCCCACAAGGCCCAACGAGGACTTATTAATAAGTCGCGGCTTATTAATAAGCCACTCGGGCTAAACATAATGGGAAGTGCTTATTTTGATTCACCTAGGGCTCCCGTCTCGTTTAGGAACCCAACCGAACCCTTAATGGACCTACTAGCCCTTTCGCGAGCCCAATGTGAGCTCATAAGCCACAATAAGCTAGAAAGCTTATTCGTGTGCTTATACGACTTAACGAGCTTGACATGGACTTAAGGGCCTAGAGGAACCACTCGTTTTTCTTTTGGAACCAAACGAACCCTTACCGGGCTTTTCAAGCCCATTACCGAGTCCATAAGATAAGCCCTACGCCACTAATAAGCCCCCACAGCTTATTCGAGAACTTAAGCAGTCGAGAAGCCTTCTAGAAATCATAGAAAGGTCATTGGACCCAAGGGGATTAGGGCCCAACTCCTAAAACCCTTATCGGGTCACTACCGGGCCCAATAGGCCCAACCGTTTGCTTATTAGCTTATCGAACAAGCTAAATAAGCAAACCGACCCCCAAGGTACTTATTAGACCTAGATGAGCATATCGGACCCAAATGGACCCAACGAAACACCCTCAATCCCTATCGGGCCCATAACGAGCCCAAACCGGCCCAATAGAAGAGCTTATTTGCTTATTTTAAATAAGCTGAAGATGAAACAGATTAAGCTAAGTGAAACAAATGGGAAATAAGCTAAAATGCCTAAGAAACCAATAAGGTTCTATTCGGGTAAAGCTATTGGGCCCGTAAGCCCAATAAGCTCGAAATAAGCTTCAATAAGCTCACCGAGCTTATTTTAAGCTTAACCAACCCATATGAACTTATTGAAGGCTTTTGGACTTATGAAAACTACAACGGACCTTTAGAAACCTAAACGGACCTTAACGGGCCCAATATGGCCCGTTAAGCCGAAATAAGCTCGAAATAGCTTATTTATAAGCCAAAATGACTTGGTTGGCTTATTTGGACTAAATAAGGCCAAATGCCACTTGTCAGGATTTAATTGGGATGAAAATGCGATTTTTACAAGTCGGGGGACTAAAACTGTAAGATGCCGAAACATGAGGGACTAAATTTGTCAAATTTGATTTTCAATAACTCCATGGACTATTCTTGTAATATTCTGAAACATAAAGGTTTAAGAGTAAACTATAAAAACCTAAACTATCCTTTTAGAAACTTAGGGGACTAATTGTGTCATTTCCAAAACTAGAAGGTTTAAAATATAAATGTGTATATTTGTAAGCCTAGGGACTAAAAATGTAACGACTAGAAACTTAAGGGTGGTTTAGAGCCAAGGTGAAATAAATAAAACATTCATACGTCGGTCGAACGTTTAGATATTCGGACGTCGAACGATTAAATAACAAATTAATAAATAAAGTATATTTATTAATAATGGTTTCACGATTCTCGAGAACCGTCGAAACTATAAATACAAGATCTTGTGTTCACCACACATGTGATAACGGTATTATAAACTTAAAATGGAGATTTAGTTTAACAATGAGTCCGTTAGTTTAAATGTGTAAACTAAGACTTGACGATACTTACTTAGGTACTTAACGGTGTGATCCACGCTTACTTGGAATTACTGTGTTATCATCCAGAAGAACTACCAGCTAGATGAGTTTATAGCCCCATGCTTTACAAATTATTTAATTGAATTACATCCTTGGGGTGATAACATCTTTGTTTACAAACTGGACCAAGTGTAGACATTTCTATGCCATGAATACGTGTTTGCCTAAGTTAACCATAAACCCCTTTACGTCCATATCATTAACTGTAAATGCATAGATGTGTTGGGAATACATTTGCTGGCGCGAATGTTATGGATAGATCTATATGGATTGACGATCCCTTATCGATAGTGAATTAGCTAACACCCGGGAACGAACGCTACCATGTCGAACCTTAGGATGTTGCAAGGGTTAGCACTCATTCACGACACTTGTTGCAAATTTATATTTGCATTCATACATGTCTAGCTTCGGTGTCATGAGCTTAGGAAACGTAATTACTTTTTATGATGTTTGCATCTGTTGCCTTAATCATGATCACTGGAAATCTTGCGGTCTCTACCAATGATTTACATAAAACCAATGAAATCACCAACATTATGTTGACGTTTTAAAGCATGTTTTTCAGGTCAATAGGCACGAGGTGCGATGATACATTGGGAGTCAAGAATTGAGAGGTCAACACTTAAGATTTGGGTCTTATTACCACTTTGGACAATTGTTAATACAACCGAAATCTTTATCTATTTTTGGTTGAACCAATTGAACCCGAGCTTATGTAACAAAAGCTTATGTAACAAACAAGTATTTTGTTAATCCAATGTATCTTTTTCAAACGACACGTTTAGTAGTCGTTCTCTGATCTTGTGCTATTGACCCAATAATGTAACGCCTTCGGATATTCAACATTCCGCTGCATACTCAGATTTGAGGGTGTTACATATTTAAGTACATACCATGCTTCTTGCCTTCAACTCTAACCTCCTTTGTGTCTTTTCTTCAGCAGTTAAAGGAGCAATTGCAGTCTCAACACCTTCAACAACCTTTTTTATTGTAGGTGCATTACCATTCTCTATGACTTCCTATAGAGAATAATCGATCATCTGGATGTATTGTTCTATCCTCATCCTCCAAAGCTCATACTCACCTGGTTTGAGCATAGGCACTTTTGATGCAGCCACCATATGTACTGAGTCTTGATCCATGTCTTCTTAGCAAAGTTTCTCAAAGAAACAAGCTCTGATACCACTTGTTGATCCCACCTCAATGGATCTTGAATTCCTTAGCTTGTGTAAGGTTTAGTTATGCAAGATAAATCATACACAACTATGATAGAAACTTTGTTTGATAAAACTAAAGATTATGCGAAATCTAATCTTTAATATAAAAAGAATTCTTCAATGAAACAATAATTCTAATGAACACACAGATTAATAAACAAAAGCTTCAATATATTAATACGAATACTCTAACTAGTATTAGGGTTACAAAACCTTAAAGCTATAACAATTCTATGAATGACTCGTTTTTGATACATAGAACTCTATACCCTAGGACCTCCTTTTATACACCAAAGAGTCCTAGTCGATTTACAATATATTACAAAAAATTATAATATTCTTAAAGATCTATTCTATAAATAACAATCCTTATCAACTAAGTAATCTTAATCTTTAAGCAATCTTTATCTTTTCTGAGCAGTCTTTATCTTTCAGCAGTTGTAATCTTTCAGTAGTTGTAACTTTGTACCAGCAGCATTAACTTTGAACACTAGCAGTAGTAACTTATACACCAGCAGCATTAACTGTGTACAAGCAGTAGTAACTAATTAGAATATTTTCTTCAATCTTCTCCAGCAGTACTAACTTTACTATGGTAGTACTAACATATACTAGCAGTAGTAACTAGCAGTACTAATATACACTAGCAGTACTAAGTTACACTACCAGTACTAAGTTGCACTAGCAGTAGTAACTAAGTTACACTAGCAGTACTAACTACTTAGCATATTTTTCATTAAAGTTAATGATCAGCACTAACTTTTGCTTAGCAGTAGTAACACAAACCTTAGCAGCAGTAACTCTAAGATCATCAAAAAGTCTTTTAATCCCAACAATTTTTTTATAATTTTGTTTTTATTATGAAACTGTAAAATAAAACAACTGGACAAAATATATAAAGTTTGATAAGTCAAAAGTAGTAAAACATGAAAAACATTAAGCAAAAAACTGTTTTGTCCTGTTAATAAAATAGGTAAAACTGCCAAAATAAAGATGCAGAACATAAATTATAAAGTTTGACATATCAAAAATTATAAAAAGCAAAAGATACAAAAAAACATAAAAAGTTGTCTTACCCTGTAAATAAACTAATTAGTAAAGAGTATAATCGTGAAAAATAGATAAATAATAGTACAACCCTATCAATTTTATGATTTTCTTTTGGTATTAGAACAAGTTTATCGGCCCGCGCTCCGCTGCGAGACGATGGATGAGCATTGAGCAAGCTTATCGTCCAATCATGAGGTTCAGATCTATCATTTACATAAAATGGTGTTTACATCCTCATTTGAATTAGACATAGCTAATATTGTCCACCATTTGCAGAGGTTGTATAAAAGGACATTTAAAACATGAAGAGTTGCAGCAGCCACCAATTACATAAACAGTTATACTCCTGCTCCTAATTCATCTACATTTCCACATACTTTTCCACAGCAAGAGCTTCCTGCTATGGTAGACATTGGAAGCTTGAATCTTGGCTTGCAAAAAAAATCAGAAACAGATTTGTACTGCAGCTAACACAAATTTTATTTCATAAGAATTGATATTTTTTTAATGAATGATAGATGGTTAGGCGTTCAGTTTACCATACTACCTACTTATTCAAAACTGCTTATTGTCGTTGTTTTTAATGTCGAAATGGGTCGGGCTAAAATCGGTCTGTTGGTGATCTGAGGTGAGCACACTCGTATTTTTTGGCCGAGTAGGTTAACCCGAACCTGTTAATTTTAGTATCGGTTTAAGCATGTTAGCATACTAAAATTAACAGCTTCGCGTCAAAATCTTTCATGCATGTATACTGAAGAACAACATAGTATAAGCATGTTAACATTTTCAATAACCTAAGCCTAGCAGCTTTAATAACATCATTTGCTACTGACCTATGCACGGAAATAGCATAACATCAGTAAATCGTGTGCTAATCGCAAAAGCGTATCCATAAACTAAATATGAAACAAACGTAAATCCTATACAGCTAGTAATAAAAGCTACTAAATTAACTATATTTAGCTTATATCAATCATAACCTATAACAGAACATTCGCAAAACCATCAAATTTAACAAATACAAACCCAATTTCGCATATAGCAAAGTACTAAATAACCTCATTCAACTTATAACAATCAAAAACCATATCTGCACAAAACCATCAAAATTAACCTCATTAAGCGTATTTTAATCAAAAACCATAACAGAACATTCACAAAATCAATGAAATACATATCCCTGCACGTAGAAAAATGGAAGGGGTAAAACCAATAATTATTCACCCGGATATGGTTTGATTGACCCAAAACACCACTACTAACGGTCTAAGCCAATTAATCATCATTTTCGTTTCTAAAAACTGCTAATAAGCATATAAGTAATTCAAGAGTAAGCAATCCCAAATGCCCTATAAACTGATTCTTTCTCTTATTAAAGCCATACACCGTAACTATTAGCAGGACACTAAATTGAAAACACGAAATTGTTACCTCCATTCTTTTCAGTTCCAGCTCGTCATGATTCTCCCAAGTTTGGATGTTCACCTCTTCTTGAGATCGTTTCATCTCCGATGCACTAACTGGTGGTCGAATTTGTTAGACGAAACCTAAAAGCAAGGCCTCAGAACAATAACCATGATATCATCTGAAATTAAGCCTTTTCGGGGAAGTAGCCTCATCATACTTCTTGCCCATTGCCTCTTTCGCAGCCTCTAAACCGTTTCCTGCATTCACTTTCTTCGTATCCTTTTGTTCTCATCCTTTGTAGTCGGCCACTCTAGTGTCCCTTTATTGCCCTCTTTCACCTTATCAGCCGCCAATCACGTGACATACCTCGAACCCTCTTTTACATTTTTAGTATTCTGGTATGCTCTTCATGCGCCTTCTTTTGTGTTCTCATAAGCCCCGTGTTCGCATTTCAAGCCTTTTTGTTTGCTGAATCTTATACATGTTGTAAATGGCTTTTCTAAACATATGTTTTTTACACATTTCCCATCCTGCCACAATATTTTAGTTCGTTCAAACTCGATCCCATTAACAAAATGCTCAGATTTTAGACTTCAAAGATTTTAAAAAATTGAAAGCTAACCTCAAACTGCACGCACTCACCCCTTCACATAAGATCTAACAAAATGCATATCTATATCAAATAAAATTGCAATCATTTATTAAAAGTTTAAGCTATTAATTAGCTTCCTAAACTCCAAAATAAACTTTATTACATATAAATAAAATGAACCTCAAATGTTAGCATGCTTATTCCTCTAATATGCCTACTAAGCAAGAGTGAAGACCTCGATTTGCTAAATGAACTTCTACCGAAAATGTGTCAGTACATACTGTTATTAGTGGTCCAATAATTGATGGTCTTTCACGCGTTTCTGATGAGATAAAATAAACCATAACTCCATCAGCCAACTTTTGGTCTGAGTCACCCACCTACAATCAAAATATTTGCATCATTTAAAATATCAAATACACATATAAGAACAATCCCATATACTCAAGGTAACTTTCATAATAATATGTTCAATAAAACCAACATTAAGCATCTGATCAGCTTCATCTAGAATAGCAAACTTAACTTTAGATAAATTCAAAGCCCATCTTTTAAGCAAATCAATAACACGTCAACGAATGCCCACAGTCAACTCAATACCGCGGTCAAGAGTCCTTAATTGGCGCTGAATAAGTGAACCATCATATACACAAAGAGTATCTAATTCTGGTGCAGACTTGTAGAACTCCTTTTCAAATTGGCGAGCAAGCTCTCTAGTAGGAGTCATAACAATCGCTAACGGATTCCTTCCCCTTCTGTTATAATTCACCCAAACATGTAAATACATAAATTCTAGAAGCAACTAAAGTACTACTTAGAAACGAAAGTTCTTAATAACAAAAGAAATGGCCCGTGCCCATGCTTCTTATTGTATTGAATGATCATATCAAAGATAGGGATGTCAAAATCAAGAGTCTTTCCTGTTCCGGTTCTATCATGTCGAATCATGTCACGACCCTGCATTGCATACTCTAGCACAACTCTCTTGAAAAAAACATATATTGACTTCTGTTTCTAACCTGTTCAAAACATTTTCACTTAAGTAACATTTGAGTAAGTTTTAGCAAAAGCATGGTCAAGTTACTAAGTCTTACAAGTATCTGCTTGTCGTTAATGTCATACTGCACGCCTCTCTTTCAACACAGCGCCTGATTTGTCTGAGTTTCCATCATTTAAACATGAGTTACCCCTCCATGACACATCACTATGTTTTAGAAGTTTCCCACCTGCACAAATACTTTTTGTTTTGTAATTTGATCAAAAGAAGTGCATTTTACAATACTCTGACTAATGAATTGAGGGTGTGTTTGGATGTTCATTTTGAAATTCATTATACAATATCAAAACCTATATATCTAGATAATCAGTTCTAACAAAATGGACTGTAAACGATACTATTGGATGACCTTCTCTAGTTTAAGCTCTTTGTAAAATGTTAGAGTGGAGATGCTCATTTAAAGAACGTAGGCTGGCATAATAACGGGGTGGTTCGACACCATATCATCGCCAAAAATCAACATCTACTCCCACCACTAAGCCTTCATCTTAATTAACACCAAACGGGACACACAAACATACATCAGTTTAACATAAATATACCCTACAACACTCACACACACACATACAAAAAACATTTCTTTTTTATTTGTTGTCGAGATGATTAAACTAACTCCAAAATGGTCTAAACTACACGTAAACCAAGCCCAATCACGCTGAACTAGACACCCTTTTAGATAAGCCCTTGTCACAAATCAAATAAGCTCTTATTCAAAATCCATTGTGGGAGTTGCTTATCTAAATCAGATGTTTGAGCAAATAAGCATACACACTTGTTCAAAAAGCTAACCCAACATCACTTAAATCAATTAAGTTTATTAAACAACCTTATACAATGTTCTTTTAACAACGAATGATACAAATAAAACAAACCCAGTATACCAATAAAATTAAACAGGAACCACCCAAAAAAATTAACATATAATCAAACATAAATCTAAAGTTATAAACCCCTAAAATAAAAACATAACCCTAATCTAAAAAAATCAACAAAAACCCTAAATTAAAAATTAACCCTAATTGTACCTTTCTTTCACAATTGCCTCATGACATAGTGAACACCAACAAACTAACGAAAAGACATAACGAAACCACATATAGCTAGAAAGAGATAAAGTGCCAACCAAAAATTCGATCAAACACATGCAAACAACCCAAGGTTTTTAGATCATTGTGCAGCGTTAATTACTTGTTTTAATTTTAGAGAGAGATCGAGAGAGATGAATAGGTGGGCGAGGTCTGGTTTTAGAGAGAGAGAGCATTGATAGAGAGATATATGGGGGTGACATGTATTGGAAGATACGCACCCCTGGTTAAACAAATAAAAGACACGTACCCGGGTTAAACAAATAATCAGATTGGGTCGCATTTAATAAAACTGGGTCGGGTGAAGCGGGTCAAAGTTTGTATAGTTCATATAATATATAATATATAAAATATAAAATATATAATATAAAATGCTACTGTATATAATTTGTGACTTTGCGTTAGAGTTTTAGCCGTACAATAGCAACGTACTTTCTAATTTGTTCCATTTTGGTACGTGAACTTTTTTTTGTTCCACTCAATGTAACGAACTTTTATTTTTTGTGTTACTTTGCACCAACTTGGATAGGCAACCGGATAAAAAGTTTGATTACCGGCTAATTACGTGGAAATTGTTTAACACAAAAAAAAAGAAATTTATAAACCATATAAAAACACACACTCGACATTTCCCTCAATTTAATCTCACAAACCCTAACCCTAGTTTTCACATGATTTAACAATTAAACTCTAATTGAACAATCACAATGCGTTTAACAGTCAATTTTCATCACGATGGTAACTTTGTCCCATCACCTCTCATGTATCAAGAAGGAGACGAATCCATAATTCATGATATTGAATTTGAAGGGATGACAGTTGCTAGGTTGTCTAAGATGCTTCAAGGAACATGTATGTTTCCCGTTAAAGGTATTTTCTTTCTTGTCCCTGGTAAAGAACTTAGTAACGGATTAATTCATATTACGAATGATTTAGACCTAGCCAACTGTATTGCCATAGGCTATAAGAATGGAAAGGTAATTGATGTGTTTCTTGAACACCATGGGTATGATTTAAGTCATTGGATTCAGACTGACATAAACAACAATGATGATGAAATTTTTGATGTTGAGTTGGAGGACATAACAGGCTATGCGGCTAGTGATTTTGTAGGGGAAGATGATGTAGTTATACCCAATAGGTCCATTAATGATCCTTTTTTGAACAAACTCTGCAATGGAAGTTATATAAATGATTTTAGTGATAAGCCTGATGTTGGTGAATCTAGTCAACCTTGTGGTAAGGAGTTAGGAATTGATAGTGATGATGAAGATGTAGACAAGCAGTTCAAACTAGTTGATGGGGGTGATTTATCCTGAATTTAACCCTAAACTTCCAGGAATGAAATGAAACCAACTCTGGGTTTGAGGTTTGAACACCTAGAGCACCTTAAAGACTGCCTGACTAATTATGGAATGCAGGGTGTAGGAAAGTGATAGGGTTGGATGGATGCTTTCTGAAAGGCACATGTAGAGGTAAGCTTTTGACAGCTATGGGTAGAGATGGAAACAACCAAATGTTTCCCATAGCTTGGGTTGTGGTCAATGTTGAAAACACTAACAATTGGGAATGGTTTTTGGCCTGTCTTTGTGAGGATCTAAGACTCAACTGTGGTGCATACATGACTATTATTTTAGATGGTCACAAGGTAAAATTTCATGACTGTTAGTTCAGATTAGTTAAATGTATCTATTGTATAATTAGTATAGCTTTTATTGATTTGTATCTAATGTTCCTTTTGTAACCAGGGATTGATGGAGGCAGTCAAAAACTTGTTGCCATATGCAGAGAATAGGCAATGTGCAAGGCACATATATGCCAATTTTAAGAAGAAGTAGAATGGGCTGCACTTCAAAAGCTTATTTTGGGGAGCTGCAGCATCAACTGTTCAACATAACTTCTACACGAAGCTGAACTTAATTGGCAACATTAATCCTGAGGCAAAACAATGGTTAGTAGATAGGAACCCAAACAACGGGTGTAGAGCTTTCTTTAAAATAGACAGAGGTTGTGCAGCTTATGAAAATGGTATTTCTGAATCTTATCACAATTTCATTAGAATTGCTAGAGGTAAGCCTTTAATTACAATGTTAGAGGAAATAAGAGTTTACTTGATGCAAAGGCTTTATAGTATGCATAACTTAGCCACTAACCTTGTAGACAGCATTACACCATCCATTAGGAAAGAAATAGAGCGTTTGAAACATTCCCAAAGATACTGGACAGTGTATCCCAGTGGTAATAATGTATTTGAAGTTAGGAAGGGAGATGACTCATATGGTGTTAACATAGAGAATAGAACATGTACATGCAAATGTTGGGATCTGAGTGGTGTGCCATGTGTGCATTCTGTGGCTGCCTTTTCTTTCCTCAAAAATGATCCAATCTTAGGTGTTAGTGACTGGTACTCAAAAAAGATGTGGCAAAATGCTTACAGTTATTTCATTAAGCCAGTAGGTGGTTCATCTATGTGGCCCCAAACTCCAAAAGAGCCTCCTTTGCCACCAGTCCTTAGAAAGATTCCAGGTAGGCCTAGGAAGCTAAGAATCAAACATGTCACAGAAAGGGTTAATGTAATTACCAGAAGTGGTAGAATGATGACTTGTCAAAACTGCTGGGAAAAGGATCATAACAAAAAAACTTATAAAAAAAAGAAACAACCTAAACCAACTATTGAAAAGAGGGCACCTAGAAGAAAGAAAGTTGGCTCTAACTTTGTATTCCAAGCTGGCCCTAGTGTAGCAGATCCATTTTCTGCAGGCCCTAGTGTAGCAGATCCATCTTCTACAGGCCCTAGTGTAGCAGATTCAACTGGTTCAGGCACTCGAGTATGAATAATACATTCTCTTTGTTATGATGGTTTTAGCACTAAGGTATGAATACTTACTTCTTCTTTTTGCAGGCTGAAACTGTCACAGAAGACCCTATTGTAGCAGATCCAACTGATGACATTCCAACACAACAGAGTAAGACAAGTGATACTGCAAAGATAATTGAGGATGCCATTGCAACTAGGAGGCTGAAAATTATTGGACTCAAAAGAAGGTGCAAGTCTGAAAGAATTGCAAAAAGAGCAAAAGCATTCCAGTTTGGCAAAGATGGTGCAGGATCTTGTTCTGAGAAGGCATGGGATGTGGATGATGTTCTTGCTGAAAAATGATGTTTTATTGTTTGAGTCTGTTTATGCTTTTTAAGACCTTTATTTAGTAGTCAAACTTTGGGTATTGTAATATACTAAACAATGTATTGGATTCTGTTAGTATTAGTTGTAATTGGCTACTACGAAACATTGTCTTGGATTGTGGGACTTTATGCCCATAAATTTTCACATGGTTTGCAGTAATAAATCCAAAAATGTTGTGGTTAATTGATTTCCTTTTAATTTCTTTATTGTCTTTGTGTCTGCCATTATACAAAAATAATTTAGTAACTTTGTGGTACATATGCAGAAAAGGAATGGCAAAATTTGCATACATAATCATTTCATTATCACAAAAGGATTACATTTCATACAGGTTTCCTATAAAAACCTACATTACAACATTACATAATCATTTCATACAGGTTAAACGCTTAAATACAAACATAGAAACAACAATCACACACATGATAACAACAAGTTTCCTATAAAAACCTACATTTGTTTTGCTTTCTTTCAACTCCATTTGTAAGGCCAAAACTTGCTTCTCCAAAGTTGACTTTTGAAAGTCAAACTCCCTTTCTATTTCTCTCATTCTGCATTTATCAACATTCATCTTTGTTTGATGTAAATTAACCTTTTGCAGCAACTTGAAAACCTCTTGTTTGTAGTACACACTTGGTAACTCAGGATCAACCTAATAAAATGTCTTACACTTTGAACCCTACAAAAATAAAACAAATGAGAACTTACAGTAGCATTAACACATCCTATAGTAATTAACTTACATACCCTATAGTAATTAATACATCCCAGAAAACGTCTCATTGGATGATCAATTGTTTTTGAAGTTTGTAGAATAACTGGTTCCTCACATACGCAATGGGTTGGAGGGGAACCACGGTGGTGGCTTCGATTAGATGATGAGGAAGACATTTTGGGTTTCGAATGGATTTGGGTATGAATTTAGGGTTAGGGTTATTGAATTGGGTGTGGAAATAGTTTGGGGGAAGTTAGAGTTAGGTTAGGGTGGGTGGATTTAAATATTGTTGAGTGGAAGTCCTACGTGGCATGTCCACGTATGATGCATAACACTTCTTCCGGTAAAACAAGTTTCGTGGTGCAAAGTAACACAAAACATGAAAGTTCGTTACATTGAGTGGAACAAAAAAAAGTTCACGTACCAAAATGAAACAAATTATAAAGTACGTTGCTATTGTACGGCTAAAACCCTTTGCGTTACAACTAAACTTTACTTCAATCACTTTTTACATGGTGGAGTGGAGTGGGCTCACTAAAATCATTTTTCGTTCTTTCACTTCTTGTGGGTTCTTCTCAATGTTTGATATAGACAAGTTTTCCTTCATATACTAAACAATAAAACACAAGGAATATAGTCTTTGTAAAAAGATAGTACAATGCCGAGTTCGACTAACATGTTTTCCTTCATATAGTAAACAGTAAAAGACATATGACACATTCAATAACTTATTTTTTGCTAACTTAATGATAAGAATTATTCACAAACACACATTATATGCGTACGTGCGCACACACGTATTGTATCACTCATTTTCATCCTTTTTTGACATATTCCTACCCACTAGTAAATATATAAAAAGTCACACTTTTGAATTTTGATACCTACAAGAAAGATAGTGAGGTAGATGATATCATAACAATTTTGATTCTAATCCAAATACTTTTAGTTTTAGCCATTGAGGTAAAAGGGAAAAACACTTTATGAAAGTTGGTACGTTTGTATCAATGTTCTGATTCTGATTTATACAAACCTTACTCCTTGTCAAGTTTGATATAATAATGTTTGATAAACGGATATATTTGTTTTTCAGGTTACTCATAAAGACTAGTTTTTACTTTTTACTCAAATTTACGCGTTTTAACCAATATCCTCGTGAGTGTTTTGAAATTCTTTCTCCGAACACTATAAAAATATGTAAGTATATGCCATGACAACATTAGGTTAAAACTAATTTACTACTTATGAAGTATTTTCTTACAGAATGTCACTTTAATGACTAATTAATAAACAGGTTATCACTGCCGGTGGATAAATGTTTACTCGTACTTAGTTACGGATTCGTACGTAAAATTAACAATATATTGTATCAGTTTTCTAACAAACAATTTCATTCATTTTCACAAATACAAATCCAAGTAACACATAGCTAGGTTTCTTTTTATTTAATACATATAAAACACAACACAAAACATGACATTTAATTATGTGCTTGTTCGGGTTATAGTTTAATATCGAGCTTAGCAGTTGCAAGGATCACACTTGCAGTTTGATCCACACTTGCATCCATTTCCACCTTCTGCGACGAAGTTGGTCTCTGACCCTTCAGCAAAGCTGCATATTTACAGGCAAATCAATTTTTCAGTGACTAGAAAAAATAACCGAAATCAGTTCGTCAATTACTTATGGTACAATGAATCCTTAAATAAGTGGGATTAGATTTGGATTTGAATTTGGATTTGGTTTAGAATTTGGATTTGATGTAGGTTTAGGAGAGAGAAATTAAATTTTTTATATATTTTTTATAATAAAATTTAAATAAAAATTATTGTTTAAATATTAAATTAGTTAAGTATGTGAGAGAAGAGAAGTGGGTCCCACGGGTTTTGAGTAAAACCTACCAAGTAGGTAAGGATTATGAAAACCCTTAAAAATGGGTTTTGAAAAGATTGATCATGTCAAACAAACACCCATTTTTTGGACTCAACCCAAAACCCCCTCTATAAACCCTCCAACCAAATGCACCCTAAGAATATTATTTGTTGAAGCACCAGAGTCTATTGCGATTATCAAAACTCAAATCCAACTTCTCTGGTATGATTATGAAAATCTTGATTGTCTCATTGATCAATATGCTCATGAAAATAGATAAGCTAAACAAAATACTTATGCAATTGTATGCCTCAAAAGCCAAACCCACAACTTTGTATGTGACCATATACGTTTGTTTGAGCCCCTACCATACAGAGTACAGACTCAAACATGCTTTCTTTGAGATAGTTTGTGTTGTTTGCATCTAGCACAAATTAAGCTTAGACATTCTACTTTTTACCAATAGATATGGACGAACCTTAGCGGAGACGGCCCTCCCAAAACTTTATACTTATATTTGCTTAAAAAAAATACAATTTTGGTCCTCCCAAATTAAGTGATATAGCACTCGTTCTTCCCAACAAGTTCACCCAAGTTCAGTCTATACCAATAGATGACTACTAAGAAGACCGATTTTAAATCTTTAGACTAGTTTAACAATATACGTATCTATATCAATACGTATCAAATAAAACGTTTACAGACACATTAATTGACATAGATATATCAACTTATATATGTATCAAAAGCAAGAAAAAAACACGTACGTCATCTTGGGTGCAACACCGTCGATGATCATTATGGTGGCGGTCGATTTCTCAACGTTGCATCTGTCACAAATAATACGAATAAGAAACTCGAGAGAATTGTGACAAACATTACAAATGAAAATTGGTAAAGAGAAAAGAAATTACGAGTTGCAGTTGCAGCTTGAGCCGCATGAGCAGCTTGAGCCACAGTTGCACTTTCCACCTGAGCAAGACATGTTTTCTAAGCTTTTGATGTTGATTTAGGAAATACAAAAGTTGTTTAGATTGAGTACTTTAAAGATTGGTGATATAATTGTGTGATTATTGGGTGCTATTTATAGAACAATAGATTGATGAACATCGTACACTTGTATGGTCGTGATTGGATTTGCGTATGGCTTTTTTTTGAGCTGATAATTATATTCCTTGTGTCACTTTCATTTCTTGATTAAATTTCATCTTATTTCGATTATGATAAGGTATTTTACAATGTTGATATTGGTTATAGAAAACTTCGTCAACTTGAATTAATAATTTATTATAAATCGATACTACTCCCTCCGTCTCTAAATAAGTGTCAACTATTGACTTTCGAAGTCATTCTTCTTCAACTTTGACCTTAAATTATTTTGTGTGTATTATATAATACTTGATAAAAATCATATCCATGAAAATACATTGAAAACTCAATCCATTCATATATTTTGCATCAAGTATTATATAACACAATCAAAATGATTTAAGGTCAAAGTTGAAGATAAATGACTTCGAAAGTCAATAGTGGACACTTATTTAGGGACGGAGTGAGTATATATTTAGTTAGATCTTTCTTGGGATAATCACAAAAATACCCATTTTTGCAACCCACTTCACAAAATATCTAATTTTTTTACACAAAATCCAAAATGCCCAAAAAATTCGAAAATTCTTAAACTTTTGCGAAATTGAAAAAAATATCGAAAATTTTCGATATTGTAAAGAAAAATCGCAAATACGTTGCTAGAAATTCTTAAAAACTCGCAAGTTTTGGATTTTCTAAATATTTTTGCAATTTTGCGATTTTTTAAACAAATATCGAAAAATTTCAAAATATGTTTAAAAAATCGCAAAGTTGCGAAATATTTAGAAAATCGAAATTTTGCGAGTTTTTAAGGATTTCTAGCAAAATTTAGCTTTATTAACATCACAAAAACACAGTGTTCTCAAAAACACAGTTTCCTCCCTCACCTGAGATCTTCATGCGATTTTCATCTTCGCAAAACACCACCTCCCCCACCTGAGATATTATGTTCGCAAAAAACCCACCACACCTCGCAATTTCATAAGGGTTTTGCGATTAAAGAATCCCGCAAAGGGTTGTAAAAGTGTTTTGCGAATTTTCAACAAATCATGGATAAAGATGCAGCCGCGGTACGTTTTATTCATTAAAATTCATGTCAATTATTACTTTGAATTAGGGATTTTTTTTAAATTATTGTTTTTTCAAATTAGGGTTTTATTGTAATTGGGTTTTTTCGAATTGGGGGTTTTCGAATTACATGTCTAGGATGTGTTTTTATGGTACTAGCATATGTTTTCTTTAGCAATGTAATGTTTTTATCATGCCTGCGATATTTATGCTATTGATGTTGTTATCATGCCTGCGATATTTCCGTTTAGATAGC
>BQNB010066962.1:0-20249 GCA_026074375.1 Tanacetum coccineum | reverse complement strand
AAGTACAAAAAGGTTTAACGCTAAACCATATGTCTAACGAACTTGGTTTAGCAAGCTTATATTACTTATCATCAAACACGAATCACACTTAAAGCATTTTCATAATCAAAGATAAAGGCCGAAAGGGTTTTTCATTATGAACAATAGACGATCTTTTTAAGCAAGTAAACATTTTTAAATTAATTATAACCATATCCGTGAATCATTCATCTACTCAAGTTTATCTATAATAATTCTTGTTCCTTAACCAAACATGCCTTTTAATTGAATTAGACCATTATCTTTAGAACCGTGACAATCTATAAGATAATCCTTTTTCGTGATATTATCGACTTTATCTAAGAATTTCCAATCTCCTGTGGAATGACCTAACTTACCCACAATACTATATTACAAATGAGGGTTATACTTTACGCGTGTGTTTCCATATAATTGTTCGGTATTTTCAGTATTATAAATTTAAAGCTTTTGAAACACATCAGTGATTTATATATCTAGAATCATAGGATCACAAATATTGTCCTGCTAAATCCGTGCTAGGATATCGCCTGTAGCTTAACTAGATATCGAATAGTGCCTTTAGTTTAGTGAACAAGTTGACTAGCATGTGTCCCTAGATAATTCAACAAATAACGTTATGATTCTATTGGATAGTATACGGACAAGCAAACCAAACATTATATTATCATAAACATGGCTAATACCTAAAGGTATTAGCCAATAGTCATTGTAACAATACACAGATTCATAAATGAACGATTAAAGTAATGAAAGATTACACTAACCGAATGCGTATATAGAGTGTAAATGATTACAAGAGTTTTACCATTGATTGGAGCACTTTGCAGGACCTTCTTGGCTTCATTGATCTTCTAAAAATCAGACTTGGTGGTTAAATGCATGATAAAACTCGTATGTGAGTTTGGTATTTATAGACTCTAAAAAAGGGTGGATACGCCGTATTGAATGCAGTCAATACGGCGTATTAATGACGGTTTCCTTATTAGTTGACTGTTTTGACCAATTATCATTAATGGTCATAAATCGTCATTTAATCACCATTAATTATCTTCCAACATTCTTTTACCACATGATCTTTGACAGCTGACCACGTTCATTAACCGCATTAATGATGGATAATTGATTGTTTGACTGTATTAAATGTAGTATCTTCAATTATTGACCAGGTGGATACGGCGTATTGAAACTCCTGGATACGGTGTATTGGGCTGTCTGTTTGGAGTGTGGTCAAAGACTTGCCATTTTTTATATGTAGGCATTTAATTATCATAATGGCAGAATAATCCTTTGATCAATCATCATAATGATGATTTCATAACCTCTTCTTTATTTTTAGAGTGTAATAACTCCTCTTCAATGTCATTAATCTTCGGTTATGCTGTGAAGTGTCAGCACATATACGCCGTATCTTGATGATGGATACGGCGTATTGAGGTAAAACTAGATGGTTCTTCTTCGTTGACCAAAGTATTATATACGTCGTATCGTTGATGTGGATACGACGTATTCTTCAAAGTCAGGCAATGGTCTTTTAGTTCATCAAGTCTTGGATACGGCGTATGCTTCTAGAATGATACGCCGTATAGGATGTCAGAATCAGTAGACATTTCTTGAACTCTTCGTTTAAAAATGCGTGCTTTTTATACAAACTTCACAAAGTCACTCCATAATTACTTCAATAACAAACTTTAAGCAATTAAGTACCAAATCTTGCAATAATTATATAAAAGTAGGTAAAATGTACGGGATAAATGATATAATCAAGTGACGTTATTTGATGATATCAATTTGTAAGTCTTTCTTGATCTTTGCTTGTTTCATCTACTATCTTTATAGATCTATGTTTATATCTAAAGATCCAAGTGTTTGTGGTGATTTTACAAAAGAAAGTACAAGTTATTTTTGTCCATCTTAAAAATATATTGGAAGTCTTGTGGCAAAAACTTTTATGTTGATGTTATTATTATGTTCTTGGTAAGATGAGAGTGGGATGAGTGTTGCAACAATAGAAATGATGGGATTAGGTTAATTTAGAATGTGGTTTTTGTGGTGGATTAGTTGTGAACAGAGATTAGGCTAGACTAGGCACTATTGTGAAGTTTGGGTGGATTTTGGTTGCGATTTAGACAAAAAGTGCTTGCTGTCCCGAAATGGTTTTGAGCGACCTAAAAATGTTTTCATTAGGCGTAAAAGTAATTTTTTAAAACTTCGAATAGATAGTTTTACACATATCGCACTTTAAAATCGGACTTAAAACGGCCAAGTTATAGCCAAATAAAACTTGAAACATTTTCAACAAAACCAAATGAATAGTGGGCTGATGTGAATAGTAAAATAGGTTTTCGGACATTTTTGGACTTTCTAAACACTAGCGAAACATATAGTAACACATACCTATTGATTAGTGTCATTTAATAATGTCGTTAGCATATTTTAGGAAAAGCGATAAAGTTGCTAAAAATAGTAAGTTTAGTAAAAAGTTAGCGAAACGGACAAGAAAGTTAAGTGATTAGGGCTAGTTAGCGCATTTTGAGAATATGGAAACTTAACAAATATAGGGTACGCTATTAACGTTTTGAAACTAAAAACTTTCCTAAAAGGGAAAATTTCTATAAATAGTAACTTTTTGCAAGTGTCAGGATTTAACAGAGATGTCGTAAATTTTTCTAAGTCTTTTATTACTAAAACGCAAACACATTTGGATGCTTTAAATGATGAACATAGATGTTTTACTCGTTTACTTTGCCAAATGCTAAGTCATACCCATATTTAATCTAGGTCGCGGCTAGACCTCCTTATATCATCATCATTTGTTGTGATTATCACTCATCCTTGTTAAGGTGAGTTCATAGCCCTACGTTTTTACCGATTTATAAATGCTTTATACTTTGGGGGAGAAACATTGTTTGCTATTTAAATTGGACACAAGTTCTTAACGCGAGTTTTACATGTTTATGTGTTGCCTAAGTTTGCTTACAAACCACTCTTACTGCCCAAATTATCATGAACTATTAATTTCTTGATTGAAGGACCGGTTGAGGGAGCGCGAGTGAATAAATAGATCTATTAGGACTAATTATCCCTATCCGGGTGAGTAGCGCTCACTGTGCCGGTTTACCGGACAACGAATATATGTCATGTCGATGTGCGTTGATGGTGTCTTTGGTTTGGGAAACCTGTTAAGGGCAGTAATTCTATGTGGCATGATTTGCTATGCCTATGATAATTAGCTTCAGTTTCATGATCTTAGCGCAACAATAAATACTTTTTATGTGATGTTGTATCTGTTATAGTAGTCGCATACGTTTTGAAATCTTGTGGTCCACTCTTGTATTAACCTAAACCTATGAATTCACCAACATTATGTTGACGTTTTAAACATGTTTTCTCAGGTGCTTAGCTGCGGATGTCATTGCTTGCTATTTGGGACTGCCATGCGTTAGACCTATTTTACAAGACTTATTATTTAGTGCTTTTACATCGTTGTCAAACTTTAAAACCTTTTAATCGCTTCCGCGTTATATTTTTGGGTCTTTGTATAACTTTAACTATTTTTATTAATGCAACGATGTTAGATTTTCAAACGTACCCTTAGTGGTCGTTCTTTATTGCTTTGTGTTCGGATTGTTATGACGTTACGCCCTCGGACACGCATTCCGTCTAGGCCCCGTCTGGGGGTGTGACAGATTGGTAATCAGAGCCAAGGTTATAGAGAACCAGGTAGTTATACTAGGTCTAGTCTATAACCAGTACGTGATCCTATGTGCCTTTATCTGTGCTTACGTGTTATCTATCCTTGTTATATATATAAGATTTCTATATATATACCTGAGACTATTATATATATTGCCATATTCACCTTGCCATTCATTTCATTATTTCTTTATGCCTTGCATGGTTTCATATAAAGGAGATTTATATAAACTTTTGCTTGTGCAGACTATGGCATCTTCAGCTATTGTTATTTCTTCTAATTCTTCGGATGAGAGTGTGGGATCATCGTCTTCTCGGGTTATTCTTTTTGGTAATATTCCTACTGTTATTCCTTCTACTTTTGTGATTGCACCAGAGACTCCTGCTATTGCTCCTGTTATTTCATTTGCCGCTCCTATGGTTGAGACGACTCTTGTCGCTTCACCCACTAGATTGTGTGGCTTGGTTCCCTATTCGGATTCTAATTCTGATTCACCTGATGAGATGGATTCTCTAGAGTACATTACACAGTTACCAGCTACTTCACCTTTCTTATTCACCGATTCCACTAAGGCTTCTGATTCTTTAGATGGACCACCATCGCAAGACCCTTATGTTACTATCGTTGCTCGATGGAGGAGCAGGGCAGCAACATGTTCATCATCACCATCTGATTTCCCTATTGCTTTTGTTACTGCCTCGCTCGGGACTCGTCGACCAGCAACTATTCTGATCCGACCCGAGGAGGCTATTCCTTTAGGTCAACCTTACCGTACTCACCCTGACGGGCCATGGAAGGTTATGACTGCGAGGAAGAGAGTTGGACCTTTACCAGCTCGCAGATTAGCATTGAGGCATGTATCACCTCGTTCTTCAGATCACCGCCCATCTTCTTCTAGTTCATCTTCGGATTCTTCTCCAATTCATTCTTCTTGTTTAGATGCACCAGATCAGGCTCATTCTAGATCTTCGACTAAAGAGGTATTACCTAGATTGGGCTACCTTCTGAGGAGAGCGCCACGACGTAGTGAGGCATTTCGTCATTGGTGTGCTACTCCATTATCTACTTTGTATCCACTGACTACATCAGAGTCATCATCAGGAGATTCATCAGAGAGACCACTGAATTCATCTTCACATTCTGCTGGACCATCTCTCAAGAGATGTAGGTCCCCGGCTAATTCGGTACCATCATCTACACCAGTTATGGGATCACTAGCTCCTAATCGTGCTGATCTCTTACCACCTCATAAGAGGTTCAGAGATTCATATTCATCTGAGGCTAGCATGGAGGAGGATATCGAGGTTGATCCTGCAGAGACTGAGGCGGATATGGAGTTAGGTACTAGTGATAGTGATGATGTTGGAGATCATGTTGAGATTGATCCTAGGGATGTCAGGGATGACATAGAGGAGCGTGAGGCTGACACCAGTGCTGGAGACACGGTTAAGGTAGGTATCGACCCGAGGTCGGTACCAGTGGCTGTAAAGGAGAGTGAGGAGCTTGTTGGAGAGGATTTTTCTGACTCTTCTGGTACTAGAGATGGCATTGTTAGGCCATTCAAGGATATACTGATTGACTTAGATGATGATGTTCATGACTTTTACCATCATATGTCTGAGGTTCGTATTGATAGGATTGTTGAGATTGAGATTGTTCAGTGCCGATTGGAGGCCGATTAGTTGGCAGCTAGTGGAGACAGAGATAGGATGGCCAAGAGGATTTATAGCTTGAGGTTGGAGAACCTCAAGGTTCGTGCTATGTTGGATATTGAGAGGGATAGCATGAACAGTCTTCGTCTTCATATGTCTCTTTCCCATTAGGAGTTTTGTGAGGTTCGCAGAGATCGTGACGATACTTAGAGGAGACTTAGGAGGTTGGAGTCGTATCTTGAGAGGCGTTTTGGTTTTCCCTTATACTAGTAGTACCATGACCAGGTAGGACACTAGACTGATGGTTAGTCGATTATTCGTTGATACGTCTTATAAATCAACGATGTAAAGTTTTGTATAAAGTGTAAGATATCACCACTTACCTTGTAGAGTATGTAAAATATGAGATGAAAGGGAAGTTGATCGTTACGGGAATGCCAACTTAGGTTGTTGTTTTTGATCTTGGATCAAGACATCTGTAAATAGTTGTATCTTTATCATGGTAACGGTCGGGAAAAAGTGTCTAGCAGCTTGTATCTTAGACTTAATCTATTTGCTTCGTAATTTTTATTTAACAACAATTTATTTCCCTTTCCTAATCATTAATCATGGGTTTTACGCGAATGAGGATGTGTACGAGCGTGTATATCTATTTCGTCGTTACGGCCATGTATGCATGTCTCAGCTGGCTCGTTGGTTTATTACTATTGGTGAAAGTTAGAAGATCCATACCCTATATCATTCTTGGAATGATTAACCCTAATCCTTTATGTAAAAACCCATATTACCTTTATAAACTTGTTACTCCTTAGCTCTAGTGGTGGAGATATGTATCCTTGCCAAGCTTATGATAGAATACTCGTCACGGAGAAACAATTGAGCAAATTAGTTACATGTTACCACATAGATTAGTTAAGTGATTTGAGTGTTTTCATCTTCCTATTTCGTGAGGTGTTTGGTTGTGTAGTTGTAATAGATCAAATATATGCTTTAACGGAAAAATCCTTAGGGATACATTTTTATAAACTTCTAAAGGCTACTTAAGGACAAGTAGGATTCAAGTGGGGGGATATTTGATGACATCAAACAACGTCTATTTTATAGCATCATTTATCCCATGTAATTAACCCATTTTGTATTATTATTATAAAGAATTGTTACTTAATCGTTTATATTTGAGAATTGCAGTAATAATGGAGTACTTGGTAAAAGTTAACTAAAAGGCACGCATTTTGGAGCATAAACGAAGAGTTTGAGAAAGTCTACTGATCTGACAGCCAATACGCCGTATTATTCTAGACCTATACGATATATCCAAAACTTTGACGAATTAAAAGACCATTGCCTGACTCTGAAGAATACACCGTATCCACATCAATGATACGCCGTATATAATACTTTGGTCAACAAAGAAGAACCAAATGGTTTTACCTCAATACGTCGTATCCGTTAAGAAGATAGTATATGTGCCTACACTTCAGACCACGAAGGAACAAGATCAATACGTCGTATCCAGATTATCCAATACGCCGTATTCAAGTTATAAAATGAGAAGATTCTGGAAGATATTAAATGTGGTCCTTACTCCAAGAAACCCCCGATACGCCGTATCTAAGTCTTTGGATACGCCGTATCGACCTGTTTCCAGATCTTATAAATAGACGACCCTAAACTCAGTTTTAGGCATGCAAGTGAAACCCTAAACTACCAAGTCGACCAAGAAACGAATAAAGGAGCATAAAAGGTCAGAAAAGAGCCTCAAGATCATAGAAAAACTCTTGTAATCTTTGCACAACCAAATACGCATTTGATTGAGGTTTCTTTATTTTAATCGTTCATATATCAAACCGTGTGTATTTTTACAATGACTATCGGCTGATACCTTTAGGTATCAGCCATGCTTATGAAGATCTAATGTTTGGTTTGTTTATCTCGATTGCTTAATTTATCGTTGATTGTTGGTTATGTTTATCAATTCATACTTGTTTATGTGCTTTTGTATGGTACCTACTCATTCAATCGGATCTAGTAAGACGGACCAAGTTAAGCTAGATTAACCAGGATAGCTCTCCATATAGCGATTTATATATCTAGAATCATAGGATCACAAATATTGTCATGCTAAATCCGTGCTAGGATATCGCCTGTAGCTTAACTAGATATCGGATAGTGCCTTTGGTTTAGTGAACAAGTTGACTAGCAGGTATCCCTAGATAATTCAACAAATAATGTTCTGATTCCATTTGATAGTATACGGACAAGTGGACTACTAGTATATGAATCACCGTTAAGCAGTATGTGGGTAAAGTCTTGATGAGCTAGGATTTAGTAAGAGCACCATTACTTAGATCCTAAGATAGATTATAATCAACATAAGGATGCTTTATAAGGATGCGTCTAATTGTGACATAATTAGCATGTCTAGGTCTTAGGAAGAAGTACCGCCTAAGTCTAGGAATGATATACCGCCTCGAGATAAGTCAATCATTGCACTATTAAACAAACCTGCATTTTATCAGATTATTCATGGCTGATATGTTTTCCTTACATTAGTGTTTGACCGCTACTCTATCATTTGTTATTCTTCTTGTGTGTGTTTATTGCTTTACTTGTCATCAAAACCTTAGGTTAGATAACTAAACTTGTGCCAGTCTCTTAGGCTGAAACCCCCCTTATCATTAGTTTAGATTTAACTCAGGTTTAACATAAATTAGATTAATTTAGTTCTAACATAGATAACTAAAATACGGATAGAATTAGGAGTTAACACTCTCGCTCTTAGTGATCGACACCCTACTTACCAATGAAGCTACATCTTGACCGGGTACACTGCCCGTTAAAGTGTTGTTTTTAGGTATAGTCGGCATAAAATAAATAGTAAAACTTGATACATAAAATAACACTTACACAACGACACATCAATTGTGAAGGCATTGTAGCAAGGATAAAGCTTGAGTGAGTCCATAACAACTTGATAAGTGGCTTCTTTCTGTGTCTTGGATGGATCAATTCTCATGTTGGACTTGTTGGTCACGACACGATCATCAGTTGATACCAATGCTTCATCGAGGACAACTTGTGTAGCAACATGTGGATTTATGATTCTGCTAGAAGTTGTCCAATACAGTTTATATAACAGCTGTTTTGTTCATTTTTTTCATGATAGATTAAGATGCAAGATTAGTTAGTTAATAAGGAAATTGCACTCAGTTTAACATAAACAAGATTGAGAAAGTCAACTAAGGTCAACGATCAAATTTCAAAAAGTCAACGGTCCAAATATTGGTCAACCAAAGTCAAACAATCAAGCAACAAGCAATCCTTGGTCAAACTAAGTCAAACATATTCAAGCATGCATAAATCGGTTACACAAGCAATGCATAAATCGGATACATAGTATCGAGCATAAATCGGTTGGTATTAAATCTTGCATAAATCGGTTGTTCAAAAACATGCATAAATCGGTTAGGTTTAGCCGATGCATAAATCAGGTAGCATTAAAATGGTGCATAAATCGGTTAAGGTAATTCAGCATAAATCAGTTAAGCTTAGAAGTGCACAAACCGGTTAGGTTTAAATTAAGCATAAATCGGTTAAGCCCAAGATGTCATAAATCGGCTAGACATATTTTTTTGAGCGTAAATCGGTTAAGCTTGTAAAACACAATATCATTAACCAAGTCTTCTAACATGATTACAAACATATTATAACCTAACATGAGTCCCTTTAACACGATTTAAATTAATAAACACACCAGATTTGCATGATTCGACTATATATTCAAGCACATAAGCCACGAAACTCAAACCAAGAAGGATTTATCAAGTTTATATACACTCTAACATGATGTCAAACATACAAAAACTATTCCTAAGACCTTTTATCAATATTTAAACAACAAGAACACCATTTTTGTAATTTTCGAGCAAGAACACAACGATTTAAGCCACTAAATTCTTATTTTGATGTTCTAAACATGTTTAGGAACACTCTAAGACATACAAAGAAACTATTTAACACATATGAACACAAACCCACACACTTCTCTACACGTTTGTAAATTTCCTCTTATTCTCGAACCAAAAATCACTCATAACATATTCATATGTTATCCATGTTAAAATCTGTTTTAACAGAGTGATGTAGACCCTATACGAACAAACCCCCATATCAATTAGACAAAAACATCACTTTTAATTTTAAAGAACCCTAAACCGAAATTAAGGGTTATCGGTCCAATAAGTAGATTTTATCCTAATTCTTTTATAACGAGATATGTTGGGTAGCTAATAAACACATTGTAATGATCACCTTGTGGATTAGAACACGATTTGATGGAAATCTTGATTTGGCCAAAATATGTATAAGAGAAAAAAGTGGAAGAAATGTTTAAGTTTTTGTATGTGTGAAAAATCGGGTAAGAGGTGTATGTTTAAACACTTTGTGTTTTTGGCACTAATACCCCCTGTGGTTTCATGTTCCTTGCATTTTCCTTTTAAATTTTTAATACGGTTAAACAAGTTTAACGCATTGACATATTAAGTCTCTCTAGTTACTATAAACTAGTCAAAGCCTTATATTTTGCAATCAAGTCCCTAAAGGTTTAAACACATAACATATAAAGCCCAAATAAGTTAAAATTAATTAACTCCCCGTTAAATATTAATTCGTTATTGTCCAAAACCTTTTTCCTTTTACTAATTGATGATTTTAGAAGAAGATTATTTGACACTTCCCCCCCCCTTAAATGATGACCCGTTTTCTATTAAAAGAGCTGTAATTATTGTTTGCGTGGTCAAATGTGTTTGAAAATTATTTTCTAATGAAACATTGAGATGATTAAGTTCTTTTTTTAAATCAACACCACAAAAATAAGATTTCTCTTATTTTCAAAAAATAAATGCACTGAAACATACACTTATTTGATAGGAAGCACGAGTTGTGTAGCAAAGTATACACAAGCCTTTGTATGAATATAAAGTAATTCATACCCGAGAAAATTAATTCCCGTTGAGAGGTCAAGTTTTTTTGGCGAAACACTTGCCTTTAAGATGAAGAACGAGTTTCTATCCGAAATAATAACAAACCATTGACATGTTTTGAAAGTATTTACAACTTCTGCTCGAACTTTATTTACAGCTCCATGTCATTATTGAATGACATTTATAAAGCCGTAAATATTATTGATTTTCAGAAGACATGTCAGAATTACATATTTTTGTATTTTTCTGATTTCATATTTTTCTATTTGATTTTCTGGTTTTATATTTTTGTATTTTCCTTTTATAAAATTTTATAAGAAGTGAAAAATCATTTTGTGTTTTTCTAATTTTCTGTATATACATAGGATAGAAGAATATGTACCACCATCACTCTTCTTCTTCTGCCAGACTTTTCAGCGTTTCAAGAGACATACTTTTCATTCCAAGCTTGTTGATGAGAAAATCAAGTCTTTCGCGTCCCAATGCCTTGCAAAGATATCTGCCAGCTGATATTTTGTTCTAATGAAGTATAGTTCAACCACCCAATTTTCCACTTGCTCCTTGATGAAATGGTATCTGATGTCAATATGCTTGGATCTTGAATTTTGGACATTATTACAGCATAAGGTAATGGCACTCTTGTTATTGCAGTACAAAGGTATTTTGCTGAATTCAAGGCCATAGTCTATCAATTGTGATCTCATCCAAAGTATTTGAGCACAACATCCATATAAGGCAATGTATTCAGCTTTTGTACTAGAGATGGTTGTGCTCTTTTGTTTCTTAGACGACCAACTAACTAATATGTCACCCAATAGCTGCATACTGCTAGATGTACTTCTTCTGGTATCTTGGCAACCAGCATGATCAGTATCTACAAAAGCTGTTAGTGCAATACAAGAATCCTTCAAATACCACAGACCCATGTTAATGGTTCCTTTTAGGTATCGAAAGATTTGCTTAACTCCATGTAAGTGCTTTTTGGTAGGCTTAGCCTGATACCGTGCACACATGCAAACAACAAATACAAGATCTAGTCGACTGGATGTCAAATACATAAGGGAGCCAATCATTCCACGATAACGTCTAGATCAACTTCTTTCCCTTGTGGATCTGCATCTAGTTTGGATTTCTCCACCATTGGAGTATCCATTGGGTCACTGGTTTCCATACCGTACTTTTTAATTATCTCAAGAGCGTATTTAGATTGGTTAAGAAAGATGCCTTTGGGACATTGAGAAATTTGAAGTCCAAGAAAGAATGACATTTTGCCTAATATTGACATCTTAAATTTTGAACACATTATTTTAGAAAATGTTTCACAGAGTTCGGGATTAGTAGAAGCAAATACTATATCATCTACATAGATTTATACCAGCAAAATGTCTTTGCCTTCTTTCCGAGTGAATAATGTAGGATCAACCGTGCCTTTGGAGAACTGCTCGGAGAGTAAAAATGATGATAACAAATCATACCAAGCCCGTGGTGCCTGCTTTAACCCGTAAAGATCTTTCTTTAGCTTATACACATGGTTGGGATTATCTTGATCTACAAACCCATCTAGTTGACTGAGGTAGACCTCTTCTCGTAGTATACCATTTAAGAACGCATTCTTGACATCCATTTGATAGATTGTCATGTACTTGTGAGCGGCATATGCAATAAAGATTTGTATGGCCTCTAGTCGTGCAACTGGTGAAAAAGATTCTTCAAAGTTGATGGCTTCTTCTTGACGATATCCCCTTTCTACTAACCTATCCTTATTTTTCAAAACACGTCCCAGTTCGTCTAATTTAACCTTGAAAATCCACTTTAAAGTGATTATCATGACACGATCTGGACGAGGTACGAGCTCCCATACTTCAAGTCATTCGAATTTATTAAGTTCTTCTTGCATAGCTTCGATCCAACAGGATTCTTTCAAATCTTCTTTGTAATTCTTTGGTTCGACAGAAGTGAGGAAAGCATCAAAGTAACAAAACATTGCTTTGGTTTATAGTTGATTGCGTATAGAGACATGTCTTGAAAGGTTGCCTATAACATTATCCAACGGATGATCCTTGGTCCATTTCTGAGATGTTCAGGTTGGTGATTAGCTGAGTGCACATTAATTGGAATAACATCCCCTGACGTAGATTCTTTAGAATTTGATTCTAGAATCAAAGAAGGGGTCGTTATTAAGATATGCAACTTCAATATCATGAAACTATTCTTCAACAGCGGAAGGAATAAGTAGGGATTATAATTGTTGAGGGGTTTGAGAAGTACTTGGAGATGGTGCATCTTGATTAATGGGAGTTAAGGAAGGTGAACCGGTTGAATCAGCATGTACTAGAGCAATAATTGCAGGAACTGGAGAAGCAACACTAGGTGAAGGATTGATGTATTTATCAAACATTGGTTGAAACACAATATCCCAATCCTTCCTAGTTGGTGTTACATACGGTGTTGGAGAAGGAGGATATGGCATAAGTCCTGAACTAATTGTTCCAAGAGTCATAAGTTGAGGCCCGGGTCCTGAACTGAATTGTTAAGAAGCCATTGTTGTCAGCTCATCAATGTCTACATGAATGGTTTCAATGATTAGATGGGACCTCTTGTTGTAGATTCTGAAAGCTTTCTTTGCATAAGCATAGCCAACGTAGATTCTAGTATCTACTTTAGGTTTCAACTTGCCAAGATCTTCACTATCATTGGTGGGGTAACATAGAGCACCAAATACATGAAATAAGACAAGTCAAGTTTCTTGTCATGGAGGAGTTCATAAGGTGTTTTGTTGTGACGTTTTTAGATTAATGATCGGTTTTAAGTAAAACAAGCAATCGTAACAGCCTCTGCCTAGAGAAATAACGATGCCTTAGAAAATATCAACATGGTGCGTGCAACTTCCACTAAAGTTTGGTTCCGTCTTTCGACAATGCTATTTTGTTGTAGAGAGCGTGCAACAAATGTTTGGTGTGAGATCCCGACATCTTCATAGTAAGCTCGTAGTGACTAATTAACAAACTCTGTGCCATTATCTGTTTTGACATTTCGGACTCTCTCATTGAGACAAACTTGAATCATTTTGAGAAATTTAATCACTAACTTTGGAACTTCATCTTTCGATCGTAGAAATTTGACCCAAGTAAACCAAGAGTAATCATCAACAAAAACCAATATGTATTTGCGCCCATTGAAACTTTGAATCCTCATTGGCCCGCAAAGGTATATGTGCAACAGATAGAGCTTTTCTTGAATGGAGTCTTTAGCTTTGGGATTGTGGGTGTGTTTCTTGCTTTTCCCTAGAGTACAGGCGGTACATAAGTGGTCCTTCTAAAACTTTAATTTGGGTAGCCCCCGGACCAGTCCTTGTTTGGCTAATGAAGTGATAGAATCGAAGTTTAAATGGGATAATCTTTGATGCCATAACCAAGACTTGGTCTTTGAAGCTTTAGACAAGAGGAAAATGGGAGAGGATAACATCATATCTTTCAGAGACAAAGTGTATAAATTTAAACCCCTTGATCCCTTGAGTAAGTCAACACCTTCTAAGTCATGAATGTAGCAGGTGTGTTTGCGAAAAGTGACTTCGATATCAGAATCACAAAATTGGCCTATGGAAAATAAGTTGTGTCCTAACCCTTCTACATAGTAAACCTAAGAAATCGTAACATTCTCCATTTTATAATCTCCACAGCCCATGATTTTTACAACATGATCATTTCCAAATCAAATGGCTCCCATGAATTTACTAATAAAGTTGATGAGTTAAGAGCGGTTTCCTGTCATATGCTTAGAGCATCCGGAGTCCAAATACATGAGAACAATTTAGACAACCTGAGAATGATCTGATAAGAAGATGGAGAACTTTTAGATTTGGATCCCAAAGATTGAGTGGGTTCCTTGATGTTAGATGTCTTAGGTCATAAGATGCTAGGAGTATCATTAAATCTAACAGCTTTTGCACCTTTTATGCTCCTATGGAAAACCTTAACTTCTAGATTTGGTACATTAGTGTTTGGTTTAGGTGGAATAATTTTCTTAGGAGGTACTACTTTAGTTGAAGTGATCATAGTTAAAGGGCACGCACTACCAACTACAGTGAACTTCCTACCTGTAGGCAACCACCTATGTCCAACACTAAAAAATAGTTTTCCATTTGGTTTTGATTCCTGCTTATTTCTCCTTCCTGACTGTGCTTTCACAAATTTAGATTTACCATTAACATTCATATCATGAATAAAATCAACAACACACGAATCATGAACAACATCAAATATACATTCATTATAGGCAACACATATAAGTTTAGAATTCGCATTTAATACAAACTACTTAACAGGTTCATTAGAAACAGATGTAGTAACATGGTTCTTCTTATTTAAACTAGACTTGGCACTGATATAATGGTCTTCTACTTTATTCTTCTTATGGTTGCTACAAGAAGTTTGCAAGATCCTATTGTTCCTTGTATTGATCCTAGGCTTGGATCCACAAGCTTCTGTAGAACTATTTACTCTTGTAAAAGGTGACATCAAATTGTTAGTGGTATGTTTTTTGTGTTGTGGTTTTAGATGTGTCACATGGTTTAGCCAACTTTACTTTCCTAGTTGTGTTCAAAGGTGTAACAGCAACTAACTTATTGGTCACATGTTTGGTACTAGGGCAAGTGGTATCTACATATACTAATAACTCCTGAATACGTTGCACATACTGATATGCATAATTAAGCTCATTATCTAAAGGATGAATATCCCTAGCATGTTCAACTAAATCAAGAAGTGTATGAGTATGTTCTCGAGTTTCCTTGAGATTAAATACATGTGCTTCCCTATTGTTCTTAAGTCTAAGAGAAAGTGGTGGCAAATCTAACTTGTATACTTTTGAAGGAATCACATTGGTTGTTTTAACAATTTCAGCACATTCAATAGCACTTTTTCTTTTTAAGTTTGCAATGTGTTTCTTCAAGTTCTCAATGGAGACATATTTGGCTTCTAGCTTAGCTTGCCATTCATTTATTTCAAAAAATTCTGAAATTTCAGGAGCATCTTGATTGTTTAAAGGTATGTTATTCAGAAGACTTTCTTTATAGTGTTGTAATTTAAGTTCAAGATTAACACAACGATATTCAAGTCATGAAAATATGAGTACAACTTCATTATAAACTTCCTTTTCAATCATATTTACCTTTTTTGTTGGCACGCTCAACTTTAAGCACTAGATTCTCATTGTATTCCTGAATAAAACTCTGTTACAGTTCACGACAATCATTACGTGAAGTAATCGAATTTACACGAATGTGAACTATATCTTGAGATAAGAGAAGTTCAAATAAGTGATCATTTTCCTGCTCTAATCTCTCAATTTCAATATTATCATTCACAATACATTTATTATTTGCAGGTAACACATTGGCAGATATAGAATCAGCATGCATCACAATATTCATAACATCTTGATAGATAATATGGTCCAAGATTCGATCAGTATCAAGAGAAAGTTCTTTCTTTTTAATATCAAAATATTTCTTGTCTACAGAACAATGTTCAACAACAGCTTCCATTTTGTTAAACACCGTTTTCACTTCATTAAGTTCATTGTGAAGACCATTTTCAAAATCTTTAGATAATGCTCGTAAAGAATTTCTAAATGGAATGACTTCTTTATTGAAAACCTGTTTGGTATGTTCAAAACCTCATGAACCCTCAGTTATTAAATCAGGTGCAGTTCTTACATTCACCACCTTGTCAAAACTGGCAAGGTGATTTTTTAGCTTTTGAAAACTTGTATTTACTAAACTAACCTTTGGAAGTTCTTTAGGAACATCGATTTTAACTGGTGTTTGTGTAACATTAGGTTATTCAGGCTTACGGTTTGAAAGCGGTAACCAGAAAGCTTGTTCTGTAGACAATTGCATTTGTGGAGCAAAACATTTTCTAAAATCTTTTAACAATTTATTCAACTCGGAATAATTAATTGGAGAAATATTGATGTTTTTTCTTTTGAAATTGGATCATTTTGTTTTGCAAGCATTTTCGATCGACTCTCTTCCTCTAAAATCAAAGTCTCTTCTTCATCAACCACATAAATTACATCATGTTTATTAGATAGCACATTACCATCATACAATGTTGGATTAATCCGTTGAGCTTTCTTAAGATAAAACGGATTTTATTAACCAAGAGCTTGTTTGTAAGTGTCATCATAATAAACTAGTGGTTTTGTTAGCATGTGCACTGTTTGCGTAGATTGACCCACTTTATAGAGAATATTATCTAGTTCCTTTATTTTCTCTTCTAAATCAATTTCTTTGTCCATATATTTATTTTCTTTTTCTTTGGAATCCTTTTTAAAAACAGTAAATGTTTACAATAATGATTCTTTTTCCTTGACTTGTTTTGAAAGTGTCTGTTTAAGTGAGTCAACTTATTGCTTAAGTGCATGCCTATCACGAATCATGTCATCCATTTGAGAATCAATCATTTTTTTCATGACTGTTCAAATCAATATATTGTTCAAAAGTTTTACTCGTTCCTTATATCTTTCAAGCTCAGCGGTTAAGGATTCATTAACAGTTTTGGTTTCCTGATTAGCCTTATCGCAATTAGTTACATGATTAGACATTTGTTCAGACATCTGTTCAAACATAGACATTATCATAGAATCTTGTTGTATAGTAGAATTAGTATCTTGAACAATTGCATTTTTTTGTTTGTTGCAGATATTGTTCATAAGAAATGATATTACTATCACTTGTTATTTCATTATCTGGAATATAATTAATAAGGGGTTGTTCAAAATACTGCATCTCTTGCACAATTTGATTATTCATATCAGCATTTTGATAAGTGTCATGTTGTGGTACCTCGTAGAGGACGTCTGAATCGTAACTGGAGAGATTATCTATAAGAATCGCTTTTGTTGAAGAGATATCATCACAGTAGGAATCATAAGCATCTAGATCATAAGTCTGGAAGGCAGCATTTATGGGATTGTTGTCTGAGTGGCTTGAACATCAGCAACACTATGATCTGCTAAGAATGCCAGGTGTTCCTCATCCAATTCTTGACCTGATTCCTATGCTTGAACCAGCAGCATCTTTTATTTGAATAATGTAGAATTCCTTGGCCTCTTAGGCTGAGTGCACTGCCTAGCCATATGCTATTCCCCTGACAATTGTAATACTTAACAACCCTTGCTTGACATGCAACATTATTTCCCCTAGAGCTTGTATCATTTCCCTTATTCCTCATACCAGCAAAACTCTGACGCTATTTCCCTTGAACTTATTGAACAGTAACCTTGCCATCTTGAATGGTCGTTAGGTTTCTTTGATTGGAAGATGTTCTGAGTTAGTTGTTGGTTAAAGGAAAACGTGATGCCATTATAGTTGACATAAATGCCATTGCTTTGTTTAGACAAGCATTTAGATCATCAGTTGTTAGAAATGATGGAACAGCAAGTCCTGTGTCAAGTTAGGGAAACTCAACTTGTGGTTGTTGTGACATTAGAGAGGTATGATATGCATCTGGAGGAACTGATGGTGGTGAATGATTAAGTTGGGTCTGGAATCCTTGTTGGTATGGTTGTGGATGATGAGGTGCTTTATAAGTTGGTAAGTATGGTTGAGGAGAATGAGTTGCTTGAGGAATTGATGATAGCTGTTGTAGATGTTGAGTATAATTTGATTAAATCTGATAGTTGGCAACCAATGCAAGAGGATTTGGATATCTTTCATGCAGTATTCGTGCTTCATTTGCATGTCCCTCATGTTGACTCAAATATGCATACAACTGATCAAAGTTGTTATTATACATGTTCTTTGCTAACCTGACATCAGTTACAAATTTTCTCCATTCTAGTTGAAGAGGGTTTAGAAATTTGGTATTCAATTAAACTTGCTGCATTGTCATGCCAATTGTGTGCATATCATTAATGAGTTAAGCAAAGCGCAAGTAGTACTCATAAAGTGATTCACCCTTGACTAAAGTAAACTTGTCAAACTCATCATATAGTTTACATACATGTTTTTGATATGACAATTCAGTGCCTTACATGAGTAACTTGACTCTGTTCTAGATATCTTTAGTTGTCTGCCCATGGTTGACAAGGGAATATACATCTGGTGGGAGACCTTTAAGAACAATGTTTGTTGCTTGAATATCACAATCATCTTGAAGCTTTTCTATTTCAGTGAGTTCTACATACTTCTTGTTACGAATTTGACCATTTTCTTCAATAGTTGGATAGACAAGAGGTCCATTTTCAATAGATTCAAGCATCATTCTACCGTTTTTCTTTACTTTGATGTATAGAAACATACGACTCTGTCATGAGTTACACATTGACTTGTCAAGCATAGGAGGACGGTTCTTAGCACCAGCTACAATCATATGTTCTGCTAAAGTAGTCATCTTGAACTTAGTTATGTGAAATGATATGTTTGGATCGTTCAATGATTATAGGTTGTTGTATTAAAGTGTTGTTTGTTTAAAGTAAGTGTATAAATCGGTTGGTTTTAGAAAGTGTATAAATCAGCTAGTTATGAAATTGCAAAAATCGGTTGACTTGCTAGTTGTATAAATCGGCTGATTTCCCAAGTGTATAAATCAGCTAACACGAAATGCATAAATCGGCCAACTCTACCCAAGTGTATAAATCGGTCAATGAAAAACACATAAACAGGCTAATACAAATTGTATAAATCGGTTACTACCAACTGATAAATCGGCAACCATAAATTTGCATAAACCGGTAACTTCATACAACATAAATCGGTTAATGGAAAAGACATAAACCGGCTAATACAAAAAACATAAATCGGCTAGTTCAATTCTGCATTAACCGGCAAATTCATAAACCGGTGCCTTCAAAGAGCATAAATCGGTGCCTTTAAACTTTTCGGAGAACCAACTTTTCAAATCACTATAAAAACACACTTTTTGACGGTTTTTGTTTGATTTTTCTTGTACAACTAAGTACCCTAAGCCTATTAGAACCTTAAAAACACAAACTATATAGTTTTTAACACTAAAAATTTTGAGATCAAGATTCATACAAAAGACCTTCGAACACTAAAAAACACAATTTTTTGATGTTTTTATTGGTGTTTGCTTGTACAACTAGGTATTACTAAGATACTAGAACCTTAAAACACAAACTTTATAGGTTTTAACACCAAAGAGAATTTTTTTTCAAGGTATTTCGTGTACAACCCGACTACCGAACACAAATAAAACGAGTAAACCAAGACCCAAAACGCACACAAACTACTCTAGATCACCCATTGGCTCTTGATACCAATTGTAGAAACTAGGTTTTATCTAACACATAACATACTAATCAAAGCAAGAAAGAACTAGAAAGAGAAATAGACTTGGTTGGACACATTTAGAGAGAGAAACAAAAGATAGAATATGATAAGATGAAATGAGCCAACACCCTCTCCATGCTAAGGATAGGGTATTTATAGTGTACAATGTGACGCCTAAACCTAGGGCTTCAATGGGCTTTGGCCCGGTTAGCTTAATAAAGTTCCAAATATTACCTACGAGCTATTTAACGTTATATTGGGAGTGATCGAGACTTTTCTTGATTTCTATCATGAACATAAATAATAAACATGACTCGAGGTTTATAACGACACCCCTACACTTGAGTTGATACTCAATAAAATAAACTAACTAGTGACTCGAATTAGTAGGATCAATAAACATGAAGAATATTAGAAAATACGGGGGTAATGGTTTAACTTTTCTTCCCCATTTCTTTGTATAATAAAAACTACCATGAATCCCAATCTATAACAACCCAAGAAATTTTTATCAAATGAAAAACCTATTTTACTATTATCACAATTGTACGGGGAAATTTTTCGCTTTATTACATTACTTGCATTGTCAATATCTCAGTATACAA
>BQNB010066961.1:0-31578 GCA_026074375.1 Tanacetum coccineum | reverse complement strand
TATTAGGTTTATAGGAAACATAAAAACAATATAATTAGGAAACAATATCTTCCTAATACTTATCAATATAATGAGATCTTCCACAATCTCTAGCTTAGTAGAATTTCAGCTTTGACATGTAGATCCCTCATGTTTCCTATTTGTTTCATTCTTAATTGATTGTTTTGTATGATCAAATCAATAAACCCAACATCTGGCATAGTACCAATTAGTGCTGCTAGGAAAAGCTCTTCAAGAGCAGCAGCACCAGCTAGTGCTGCCAGGCCTATTAATATTGGTGCACCTAAACCCTTTGTGAATGTTGCAAGTGTAACATTTCTTATTTTTCATGTCATTGTACGACTCTATTAATGATCACTATTTATTTTAGTCCGATACGCGTTTACTTTTAATATTTACTTTTAAGCTAAATCGCGTAGACTAAAAATAATCAATGAATGTAAACGGTCACCAAATAAATTAAGGTTTACATCAACCAAGTAAGAAATAATTATTAAGAAGATAATTACGTACTTTGCGTATGTTATTTTATTGGTCACGTAAAAGGGTTACGTTTCGCGATAAAAATACATTTGGACACACCCCGGAAATACTTAGACATACCTAGACTCAAACCAATACCCACTTTGAAAGCCTAAACACAAAATTTAATCAAGTCTTGTGTTTATGTCACTTGAGTGCCGAATGTGGGCAAGTAAACCCACATGAAAGTCGTCCTTGGTGATTTATTTGTTACAAAAGTCTCCTAATTATCTTAACAAGTACTAGTACCTCCATGTCTCATTAAATACATGTCCTAATGGTCCCCTAATGACTTTTTATCCATTGGCTATTAACCATTTTCTTCCTTGACCTCTCCTTAGCCGCGGTTAACCAAGCAAGAACACACAAAACCTAAAGATTTTACTAGCTAAGTGAATCATGTACCAAAATCCTCTCATTAAAACTTGTACTAAGTGGTTTAGCCTAAAACCATGAGTAATCAACTAGAACCCCTCAAAACCACCCTCTAGGGCACGGTTTGGTTTGTGTGTGGACTAGGAAAGTTAACTAGACATCTTACCTATTAATACTCACTTAGCCTCACCCCTTGACACTCTTGTTAACTCGCACACACCTCAAACTCTCTCTTCTTTGTGTTCGAGTCTCAAACCGCCAACAAACATCCACAAGGAGGTATACGCGCTACGGGTTAGCAATTTACACGTCCACTTCTTAACCTCTCGAGCTATAGGACCTTTGTAAGTTGCATACAACTCATTTCCTTTGTATTGTACGTATTCGTTTATTGTAAACTAGCTTAGGGGTCAAGTGTATGTGCGTACGATATACTAGCTTGAAGACACGCATGATAAACGTAAAATGAACGTGTTATGAGCACATTGGCTTCGTTTAATAACTTGCGTGGTGATAGAAATGTAAAAGCTAACGCAAACAATAACCTTGATATATAAAAATGGACCACGACATAGGTAACAAGCCTTGTTCGCGAATTGAAAGTGAAACTATACGTAAACTATTGTTGTAAACACGACGTGGGGGTGTGGAAACATATATTCGACATTAATGAACGTTTGCATGTCACGGGTCGCGATTAGAAAATGCTAGGCACTCTTGTTTTGGTGCTAGACAATTTAACGAAACCCATATGGGATACTAGTGAACCATTCGGACCCTTGTTGGACTTCACGACCCACCTTCGTGAGCCCACAAGGCCCATAAGCCACAAATAAGCTAGGACGGCTTATTTGTGAACTTAAGCCGCTTATAAGGCTTATTATAAGCCTAGGTAAGCTAGTAGACTCTAAGGAATGAAACTCAAACCACTAGAACCCCTATCGGGCCTCTATCGAGCCCAACAAGGCCCAACGAGGGCTTATTTATAAGCCACGGCTTATTAATAAGCCACTCGAGCTTAATCAGGGTCATAAAGTACTTATTTGCTTCACCTAGAGCTTTCACTTCATTAGAAACCCAATCGAATCCTTAATGGGCCTCCTAGCCCATTAACGGGCCCATAATAAGCAAATAAGCTCGTAATAAGCTGGGACAGCTTATTGGTGATCTTATGAGTACTCAATGGGCTTATTGAACCTTAATATGCTTAATGGACCCTAATGGACCCAACGAAACTCTTTCAAACCTCTAACGGGCCTTAACAGGCCCAAGCCGGCCCACTAAGACTACTTATTAGCTTATTAGCTTAATTTGAATAAGCTGAAATAAAAACATTCGAAACCTATTACTTATACCCCGACGCAGCAAGCGTCAAAACTTCTGAATGTAATGTGGGAGTGGTTGTTATTACGACGACCGGAAAGTTTTAATCATACTCCGACTAAAGCGCCTAGTGTACCCTTAACCATTTGTATGGAAATATAGGCAAGAACGTCAGTGTTTTGTTGATCGTCATTTAGGGTGAAATAGCTTGTTTAAGGCTTCAATTAAATGTCAACAAAGGTTTTAGGGATTGTACAAGAAGATTATATTTTTGTAATGTTTATATTTAAATCGAGATAAAGCAGGTAAATCTCTTTAAAAGAAGGATTTGTTTGATATCGCCATAAAACATAAATAAAACAAATTAAATCGAAAGCATTTGTGTCGAAAGCATCATAAGTGTAAAACAAAATGAGTTTACATAATCATGCATACTCCTTATATTTGCTCGTCCTAATATCCTATTACAATATGTCACACGTCTTGTGATGTACTGACAAGTCATTTAGTCTTAAAATTATTCAGAACCGGATTAACACGAACCACAATACTTCACCGTCTAGTGTAAATGATTCCAATTTATATAGGCACAACGCTCAATAGTAACCGTATATGATAGACTATTACCAGGCTCCTAACGGATTACCATACATAGCATTAAAAAACACTCTAACACAAGATGTTGATCACCATATTGACAGCTCTCTACAAGCGATAGAGCACCTGAACTAGAAGTACAGATGAGAGAGCATCTACATGCATCTAATCTCTAAATACTCCGAGACATGAATAAATAGTCTTGCTAACAAATCTTGTCTACATCATACCTGATTTTGGTGCATGGCAATGCTTCTAAAAGGGTCGACAGTGCGTCTACATTGCTTCCAATGGTATTTAAATAAATTAAGCTGGTGAAGTTAATAAAATGTAAGAGAACTCCTTTGGTGGGTTAAAATTTAAATATACTTTAGAAACTTTGACTAATTTGAGTCATTTAAGTCTTTATATAAGCATGTATAATACGGTAATATCCTAAAATTTTTGAAACCATAAGGGTCCGATCGAGTCCCATACTATCTCTGTCATGGAGTGTCAAAAGCCTAGTCACACTTAGCCGCAAAGTTGCCCTGAAGGAACGAGAGTCAGCAATAACATGGCGAATGATCTTCAGCATCAAAGAAACATCTAGAATTAATCATTCAACATTCTCATTTATTCTCGGGTGGAGACGTAGAAGCATAGAATTTGCAAAAAACGTTGATCCACGTGTTCTCGAAACATCACATATAGTGGCTACATTCACGCATAATAGCTAATATACATAGAAAGCAATCAGTGTTTACTGCGAGCACTAAACACGTTCACAACGTGTGACGACAATCAGCATTAACGTAGAGAAGCAATGTAGTATGACAGAGACTTATCTGATCATTACCTAAGTCGAACGTAGTAACTTCATACTGATTCTAAAGCACAAATATACGAGCTTACATTTGGACGAGTGAAAAGTCGGGGACGATGAATTTATCCTTTTTGGGGCATTTTCGGATCGAAATGCATCTTGTTCTATGATCTCTAACGGTTATGAAAATAACGAAAGTCAAATAAGTTAGTTGCTTATAAAAAAAATAAAAAATATATATAAAAATAAAAAAAATAAAAAAATGAGAAAATAGGAAAAATACAAAAATATTAGTAGGAATAAGTGTATATCTTTAAGAATGGTAAAAACGGGGGCTTTTCGAAGCTATTGATTCTTTAATTCCCCTCGATGAACACTTAGCTACTTTTCGAGGTAATTAGTCGAGGGGGATCGAGATTCTTAGTTTTCTTAAGTGTTTACTTATAGCATTGCGTGAGGACACGACAATATCTTAGTATGGGGGATTTTGGTATGTGTTTAATTACACATACCTTTGACCACTAAAAACGGACTTAAAAGACCAAAAACGTACCAAAAATACATTGTATTTGTATGTTTTGCATTTGTATTGTGCAGGTAACGGATATCCAAGAAAAGGACAAAATCAAAGCCAAAACGACAAAACCGAGCACGAGAACAGAAAAAGCGTGAAAGAAAAGTCAAATCAAAGCCAAAGTCAAAAAGTCAACCAAAGTCAACCCCGACAAAGTCAAAGTCAAAGGCGAAACCGATATCGAAGAAATGTTAAATGGGCCAACCCGTACCCATTTAATGGGCCGGGTCTCCCCATTTATACATTACATGAAGACTTATAACCTTAAGCCTTAATAAAAAGCCAAACATTTTTTTATTATAGCCGGCCTAACAATGAGCCCAAACCAAACCCCTTTATAACAACCCGTTTACCCCAAAAGTTTGGAACTTCATGTTTTGGGTCTCTTCTTTGGGCGAAAAAATGGCTCCCTCTATTCCATCAATTCTGATCGCATAATCTTCTTCTTTATTGATCCGAATATCATATAATACTCTTGTTTAATCTGTTAATCTTATGATTATAATGATTTAACAAGTTTCTTATTTGATTGATGTTTCTCTAAAGATTTAGGGTGCGATCTCTCATTTAGGGTTTGGTGTTTTTTTGTTCTTTAGGGATCTTTATTAATTCTTATCGACTTTCATTATGGAAGTTAGATAGTCCTTCGTGTATTTATATTATTGCCTTCCTTCAAAGGTTTTTCGTGATGAGATAGACATGGATCTCATAGCTGCTGTTTTGATCTTTTAGTTTCTTTGTTTCGGGTTTTTTAGGTTTCGTTTTGCTTGTTGCAGTCAAGAATGTCGAATACAAGTGATAAGGGTACTATGTTTGGAGATGGTGCTGCTAGGATTGGTATACAGCTTAGAAGTAGTCCAAAGGTGAGTACATCTTCTCCTTTGGTTTCTCCGTCTACTATTATTAACGTGCCCCGAGAATTGTATAGTATTGATGTTGCTGCCACTTTTAAAGTTCCATTAACTACTGTGGGTGACTTGCAAAAGTTAATTAATGATATTGATGCTAGTAAACATGATGAGTTATTATCTGAGTTGACTAATGAAGATCGTATGGAAACCTTGGAAGCATTAGGTTCTATATGTAATTCAATTAAGGTTGATCATAATAATGCTGATGTTATCCCTTGTAAGGTTTCGTATGCTGATGATTCAATTAATCTTAATGTTGATGAATCCACAATACCTAGTGACCCTATCGTTCAGTCTGTGGACATCAACAAGTCAACATCCTATGCTGGACTTGCGGGTGGAAGTGCAAAGGATCAACTAAATGTTAATTCCAACTTTCTTACCTTGGTGGCTGATCCCGTATTTGATGGTGTTAACATCTCTATTCCTCGTAAAGTTGTTGAAAAGGTTAGTACTCGCTTTGAACACACTCTATATGGCTACTTTATTGGAAAGAGAATGGCGTTTCCGGTTGTTGAATATTATGCTAGGAACAACTGGGCGAAACATGGGCTGAAAAGGATTATGATGAATTCCAAAGGCTTCTTTTTCTTTAAATTTGATTCCCGGGCTGGTTTAGAGGCTGTTCTGGAGGGTGGTCCTTGGTTGATTCGTAAATCTCCGATCATTCTCAAGAAATGGTCGATGGATACTAGATTGCTCAAAGAAGAATTGACTCGTATTCCGATATGGGTTAAATTGCATGATGTTCCTATTCAAGTTTTTGAAGAGGATGGTATTAGTCTAATTGCTACGTTCATTGGTAAACCTGTTATGCTTGATTCATACACAAGCTCCATGTGTAATGATTCGTGGGGTAGGAGTAGTTTTGCTCGGTGCTTAATTGAGGTAAATTCAGAGGCTGATCTCGTGGATGTTGTTACTATTGGTATTCCATCTCTTTCTGAGGATGATTTTACCAAAGAAACCATCCGTGTTGAGTATGAATGGAGGCCGCCCAGATGTGATACATGTAAGATTTTTGGTCATGTTCATGACTATTGCCCTAAAAAAGTGGTGAGTCCTCCTATTGTTGCTACTTCTAATGTTGTTACCCCTAATGCTGAGAAGACTAATGATGGTTTCCAAACGGTGGGTAAAAAGAAGAAGAGGAAAGGTAAGTCCAAGTCTACTAATGGCGGTCAGTTTACTGGTCCTTCGGTTAAACATAATGTTAGATATGAGCCTAAAGCGACTACAAGTGCACCAAAGAAGGGAACTACTTATGTGGGTTATACATCTCAATCGACACCTATGTTGAAGACGACTGGTAATTCATCTAAGAAAGATAATCTCTCCATGTCTAATTCTTTTTCTGCCTTAAATGAAGAAGAAGAAGATAAAATGTGTATGATGAATCGGCTAGCTTATTTACAAATACAAAAACAAGTGGAAGCTCATCTTTCACGGCTGCTGCTGGTTAGCTTGTTTAGTTGAGTCATTTGTTCTGGTTACAATTAGTTGTCTCTAGAGTTGTAAGTGTTTATGGCATGTCATAAGCACTAGTTTAGGTGTTTATCAAGCGGTTTAGCTTGAGGTTAATGTGGTTCTTATCACATTTCATTTGTACTTAACATTTTCGGTTTTAATATACTTTACCGGGGTAACTCTTTACCCAAAAAAGGCTAGATCGATTAGTGTTTGCTTATGACTGCATGAAAATAGTTTGTGAATCCTTTTAATATTGCTTCTTGTTGATGAATGTGCGCGTTAGGCTCTAGAAAACTAGCTTCTTAATTGCTTGTGAAGATGTCTAGGGAAACGTAACTGTGTAGAAAGGATAACATCGCAACAGTCTTCATACTACCTTTACCTAATATGGTTGATCACCTTTTAAGTTTTTAATTGACGTTTTTTGTAGTGTTAATGTACTTTAGAAGGGCTTGCTATGTTATAGTCTTCCTTGCTACCTAACGTAGTGCGTTTCTTTTTAAGGATATTACATAGACGAGCGGGTTTATGTACTCGTTATGAATTTAGGAAATACTTACACACTACATCACAAAGGTGACAAAGGAATAGGATTAGGAGGATCAATCTAAGGAGTAATGCATGATTAAGTAAACACGATTGTTTACCTATACGATTGTCCACACAAGTAGTTTAGATTTAATTTAGTTTATTAGTGTAATTAGATTAAAACCAAAACCCCCTTTAAACCTGAGATTTTAATTGCTTTCATAAAATATAAAAATACAAAAATAATCTTCTTTCAACCCCTTAGACCTTAGTTACATTTAGTTCGAACCTTTCACAACCTGTTCCCCTAGAGAACGATAACAACCCCCGAGTCTTACCTATACCACACTACAACGGTTAGGTACAATGCCTAGGGAGTTCCAAAACCTGGTGTTTGCAACCCTCACATCAAGTTTTTGGCGCCGCTGCGTGGGGAATAGTTAGGTTTTGAATTCTATTTAGCTCAGGTCTACTTGCTTGATTCCTATTAAGTGAAAATTTAATTTTCTTGTCAATTAGATTTCTTGTAGTCTATCTTTTTATTTGTTCCCTTTGTTTTGTAACCTCTCTTTTCGTTGACCACCATGGGAGATGAAAATCCTATTCGTACCTTAGGAGATTATTCCAAACCAAGCCACAAGGGCCACCATAACACCATTGAACTCCCCAATGGGAACAATATGGTGCCTTTACGATCCGACACCATCCAGTTGGTGCAAAACGAAGCTCATTCCACGGACTTCGTTCTGAGGATCCAAATTAACATCTTAAGGATTTTCTAAATCTTGTGAACTCACTTGATCTTGATGTTGCAAATAGGTAAAGGACGCACCTACGTTTATTTCAAATTTTCCCTTTGTGATCAAGCTAGTAATTGGCTTGAACGTCTTCCCGCATGATCCATCTCTACCTGGGAGGATCTCACTACCCATGTCCTTGCTCAATTCTTTCCACCGGGAAGGACTTCTAAACTCCGAAATGACATCTTGATGTTCCAACAACATCAGGGTTAATCTCTTTCTAAAGCATGGACTCGTTTCAAGGACTTACTCCAAAAACCCCCCTCACCATGGTATCGATCTTTGGATCCAAGTCTAAATATTTTATGACCATGTCAATCCCGCCACAAGGCGAACCATCGATCAATCGGCTGTGTAAGACATAAAAAAACACGAAGAATATTGGGCACTTTTAGAGGACTTGCCCTCGTTGTCTATAAAAGCTGGAATAACCCAAAGACTTCGCTAAACCGATTCAAGGCAATCTCTCTCTGCCTCTAGATGTCCCAAGTACATCGACGTCATTTTCATCGGAGCTCGAAGTAATCAAGTCTAAGCTGATGGAAGGTCTCATCTTGCTCCTAAATCATCGTTCAACAGGTAAACATGATGCTTATTCATGTGCGATTTAGTGTCCGACGGACACTCAATATTGCATGGAAAATCCCGAGCAAGCTTTTGTCGATTATGCATCCTCACGTACCGACGAAGCGGGAGGCAAGTAATTCACTTTTAAACCCAAGTAAATAATCTTGGTGACACCTATAATCCGTCATGTTAAAGTAATCCAAAACTTAGGTGGAGGCAACATCAAAATTCTCAAAATAATTTTTCAAACACACCTAATCATTTTCAGCCCAGCAGCTCGTTCCTGAACCGTCCCTTCAACAACAATCCTCAAAATTTTAATAATTAATCAAATCTCGACGGATTGGTATATGATTTTATGGCATCTCAATACGTTAGATTGTCTAAGTTTGAAGCCGATTTCAAACAACAACAATGCGAGATGACCAATAAAATTAACACATTCTTGAAGTCCATCAATGATCGAATGATGGGAGCACTCCTGAGTGATACAGTTAAGAACCCGAAACTGAATGTTAACTTCACCTCTTTAGTTTTGTCTACTCGTTCTTACCCAACGAAAGACCCCCAAAGCTCATCCCATCCCTTCAATTCTGTCAATACTATTAAAATGTGTTCCAAACAGACAAATGATTTTCAAAAATACCAACCACAAGTTAAAACACTAACGGTCAATCAAATTAGGACACCAAAACCAAAAGAACCCGAACAAATGTTAGAAGATGAATTTAAGGATTTGCATCTTAACTTACCGGTTCTCGAAGTTCTAGCTCATGCTTCAATGTATAATGCTATTTTGGACAAATATGTGAAGAGTTTAGAGTTAGGTAAAAATGGGTCCGCATTTATTCAAGGCAAAATGCCTAAGAAAATGAAGGATCTCGAATTATTCAGCCTTCCTTGTAGATCGGGACTCCAAGCCTTTTAATACCTTAGACAAAATTTTAGGGTCTTGGGTTTTTTGATCCTCATTATATTCTCTTTCTATAAAAAGCTTAAAATTGGATTACTAGAGAGATTCGATCAGGTTTTTGGTTTGCAGATGGAACTAATCGTATCGTAGGTATTTAAAATATGTAGAAGTTACAATAGGTAAATGAAAAAATATTAGGAGACTTCCTATGTTTAAGCATGGAAACATACCTCGCCAAGTCCCTCTCTTGTAGAAAAGATTCTTAGCAAATCCGTTTAGTGGTTTCGTGATAGATTGTTAAAAAAGCAACAAATAGCAGTTAGGATAGGCAGTTACAGGTTAATACTTTGAGTAAATAAATCGACTAGGTGATGAAGAGAAGTATGCCTAACTATACCTGGTAAATAGAATCTGATAAACCACGACCTAGTACGGATGGTATTGGTGCCCGACCCCCTTATTATGCTTGAAAAGACTTCGTGAATTACCATTTTCCTGGAGAATGGGAAATTGCTAAAGATGCCGAACTTAATCTCTTTAAGGATGTCTTAGTGTTTAGAAGAATGGTAAAGTTCCTATGAGCTATACCTATAAACCTTAAGGGAAATATGTGGGAGTCAGAAGAGTTGATAAAAAATAGAATAAATTGGAATAGGCCACCAAAATGAGGAGATGGAGCGTGGCATGTTAGGATTGAGTCGATTGACCCTGATGGAGAAAATTTCAAAAAGACCTTTCAATAAATTCCCACCACTAGGAAATTATCTGAGAAAGAGTCTCCAAGTGAGATCATCGACTTGGATCATTTTCATGATACCTAGGAGTGTAACTCTGAGTCTAGCTACAAGACTCGTTAAATAAATAAAAGCGCTTATCGGGAGGCAACCCAATCTTTTATTTCATGCATTTTAGGAGTGTCATGTGTTTTATTCTTTATCATTTGCTTTATTATGTTTGAATCATGTGATCATGCTTTGTTTTGTTTTTAACCTCGTCTTAATTACAATCATAGGTATTTTACATCAAATAATATAAAGGAAAATATCTGGTTTCTAAGAACCATTTCAAACATATTAAATAAATATTCTAGATTAATTTGTGTTGTTATATGTCTTGTTTGCATTTCGTTCATAACGAACAGTGTTTTGGAAATAGAGGTGAGCAGAAGCTAGAGAGTATTTTTACACATTTTCATTTTTCATTAACAAAGGAATAAAGAGAAGGGAGGTTGAGAGAGAGTGATTTCAAGAAATGACCACAGACTTATAAATACCTCTAAGTATGAGGTATTTATTTATTGTTCTCTAAATCTTCTAATTTTCCTACTTTGACTATTTGTCTCACTTGGTCAACATTTACTTAAGATTGACCAAGTTTGACTTATTACAATATAAATACAATTTCTAATTCTATTTATTATAAAACAAATTCTTTATTAATAATAAACACTTTCTTAAACTAACATTCTCCACTATGGTTTGATTTATTGAGGCTTATCGTCAGTAGAATTGATCTTCATTTCATGTACGATTCCCATCTTCTCATAATTTCTCTTTTAAATGCTTTCATTATGTCAAGATCTAATTCACCTAGTAAAGGAGCCTTCTTTAGAAGCTCAGTCTCGAAGATCTTCATCTTAACTTCCTTCACATACTCCTTTCCAGTGTATAGCATCACAAACTTTACAATCTCTACAAATTCAAACCTTTTCTTTTTTTGTTGCTTCAAGTAATTAAAACCCGTAGTAGTTTATTCTACGAATTAGAGTAAAGGATCATGTACTTTAATACAGGAATATCAACGATGTTTTGACTGCAGTAGTTGATATTGTATCCTTAGGATGCTTTTCTATCCCTGTTGAAAGTCATGAGCTCTTTCCCAGATTACACGACTTTTGGCGAACGTCATCAAAGAATTCAACAACTTGTTCTCACGATAGTCGACTTTCTTGTTCAGGAAAAGATAGTACATGTCTTCAATATCGTTCTTGTTCACATACTTGAATTCAGCCTTAGAAAAACTATTTGGTTTATCATTTTCCTCATCATAATGATTTGTTCCATAAAATCAAGCCCGTATTGTTGTTCATTATTCACTCTAATAACTTCAACAATTTTGTGATTGGAAATATTGTTTAGGTGTAGCTCTAACCTTCATGTGCTTGACATTATACAATGTCTTGTGCCATGAATCTTTCCAATGACAACCTTGCTTCTTCAATGAAAGTTTTGAATTCTTTTCTAACCCAACGATTCATCTTTTCTTCCAAATCTTCTTCAAGAAATAGAACAGCGTGTATCTTGTGAAGAGAGAGTATATACCTTCTTCCATCAGAAATTCCATACTTCAAGTAGAAAAAATCCTTCTTGTATAGATATCTTGGTGGTTCATTTGGATTTCTTTAGGGACATAGAAAACATGACCATTTGGTTTTGATCATCTTATGTCTTTCTGTCTACTTTCCCACACTATTTGATTCTCCATGTAAATTCTTTATTTGTTCCAAATGGTAGGCATTTTCTTTAGCATCCCTGAACTGGTTATCAATCATGTCTCTTAATGCAGGCCTTATTCTTTCATGATCATAGATAGTTGGAACACGCTTGTTAGTGTTTTGAAACTCTTCAATCAGCTCTGAAGTTTCATCTTCAGGAATAACCTCATCTTCATCAATAATTGGAATTTCAGACCATGCATCCCATCTTGTTGTTGCTTTTGACGTTCAGATACATATGTCTTGGATCCGTGGTCTGGTTTCTTTAATGAAGAACCACTTGCAGATTTTGAGCCTTTTGATGTCTTATGTCTTTTCGCGCTTTTCTCTCCCTCGCGAGGAGCATCATCTTCATGATAATCATCATGATCACGTTTGCGAAAAGCATCTGTTCTGTAAGGAATAGATGAGGTTGAAGACTTTTCAAACTTACGTTTAAGGAACTTCTACAACTCTAGATCAACCATCTTGATCTTGAGGATTGACTTCATCATTCATATACAATTTTTTTTGAACTAATCAGCAGTTGTTGTAGCATTGGAAGTACTTGTTGTAGGATGAATGTTAATAACATTGTTCTTCATGTGCATCTTGAAACGTTCTTTGATTATTGTTGGTGCTTGAACAACAAATTCTTTAGAAATCAAGTCAGGTACTTGAGCTTGTAAAGCATCTCTTTCTTGTATAACAATATCAGCTACAACTCTTTTGAGGCTCTTTTTAATCAAATCATTAGTTGCTCTTGAAGCAATCTTTGGTATAATGTCATGTAGAACTTGATTCGTTCGTTCTTTAATACCCTAAAATTTACGGTTACTAACATATTTCTTTTCGATTCGCTTAATCATAACACCTTGACGCATGCAAATTCTTCTAAGAGCTCATGGTATGTGTGAGTATTTCTTGGAAATAAGATTTGCACGTCTTTAAGATGAAGTAGTGGGAGTTAAAGTGGAAGTACCAGATATCTAAAGATAAGTCTTTCCTGGGAGATCTAGGGGGTGAGGGAATTGATGTGTGCATTTTCTCAGTCTTATCCTCCGAACTACCCAACACTTTATTTCTAACCAATGCATGATTATTATGATCATCATTGTCATCATTATCATCATCTTATTTCTTCAACATATATCATAATAAGCTGGGTACGGATAGGATTTTCGTCTCCCATGGTGGTCAATGAAAGAGAGTTTTACAAAACAAAGGAAACAAAGAAAATATAGACTACGAGAAAGCTAAATGACAGAAAATTAAAATTCTTACTTGATATGAATCAAATGAGTAGACCTAAGCTAAATAGAATTCGAAACCTATACTATTCCCCACGCAGCAGCGTCAAAACTTGATGTAGGGGTTACGAACACCAAAGTTTTACAACTCCCTAAGCAGTGTACCTAACCATTGTAGTGAAGTATAGGCAAGACTCAGTGGTTGTTATCGTTCTTTAGGGGAATAGCTTGTGAAGGCTCGAATTAAATGTAACTAAGGTTTAGGGATTGAAAGAAGATTATTTTTGTATTTTTATATTTTATTAAAGCAGGTAAAATCTCTTGTTTAAAAGAAGGTTTTGTTTTAAGCTAATAAAACTAATAAACCAAATTAAATCTAAGCTAATTGTGTCGAAAATCATATAGGTAAACAAATGTGTTTACATAATCATGCATTACTCCTTAGTTTGCTCTTCCTAATCCTATTACTTTGTCACACTTGTGATGTAATGTACAAGTATTTCTTAATTTATGAACGAATTACACGAACTCGCCGTCTATGTAATATTCCATTAAGGCAACGCACAAGTAACGTAGTATGAAGACTATTACAAGGCTCCTAAGAGTACATTACATGCATTAAAACACTTAAAAGGTGATCAACCATATTAGGGAAAGGTAGGATGAAGATTGTTGTGATGGTATCTTTTCTAAACAATCACGTTTCCCTAGATGTCTTCGCAAGCAATTAAGAAGCTAGTTTTCTAGAGCCTAACGCACACACACATTAACAAGAAGCAATAGAATAAGGATTTATAAACCAAGTTACATGTAATCATAAGCAAACACTAATTAATTTAGCCTAGCATGTTATAAGAAAGCGAAGAACAACAATTAATCAAACAATAAGACATATTGAAAGATTAAAGGGATAAAAGATCTTCACTTGATTAAAACATGGAGTTAAGGTTGATACAAGAGTGTTTAAGAACCCTTAAATCAACCTAAAACCTGATAATATTCGTACCCTAAGTATGACTCCCGAATCCCACAAGTTCCACACTTTAAAACCCTAAAACTGAGCTTGTATATATAGAAAAACAATCGCGAAGGCATCGCTTGTAAGTTGTGACGCCGTCGCCCCACCGAATCTTTTAGGGCTTCATTAAGTCGGTTAGGTGCTGACGCCTTTACCAAAATTTTGACGCCGTCGCTAGAAACGCGACGCCGTCTCCACGCATAGTATGCAATTTTTGAGCCTCTTCGTGTAAAGTTGAAATCTCGTCCCGTTTCTTCCCAAATTGAGTCCAAGTCACGTGTATTTCCTCCAAATACCATCAAAGTGCTAAAAACACAAAAAGAAACGATTAAGCACGTATTTTAGAGATATTTGCATGATTTAGGGGGTTAAATGACCTCAAAAGAGTGTATAAAATGACATCTCATCACATACCAACTATCCAACCACATAACACACCCCTGGCCTAACACTAGAGCCCACTACACCACTACTTGTTGAGCCTAACAATCCTACTCCAACTCCTTCCCCTCACCTGGCCCAACAGCCCAATCTCGAACCATCAGTTATCCATATTCAACCAAATAACCCACTGTCCTCTGGCCCAACGCACATACAATAGTCGCCCTAACATGTTTCTTTGGCCTCCATACGATCTTGTTCTCTGGCCCAACCAAATGCAGCTCAAACTCCATACCATACTCAACCTAAAAATGTGTCAACGCATCACATGGTCACTCGTACTAAAGCTGACATTTTTAAACCACTTGAATTTATGAATTGTCACGTTACCACCACTTCAGTGATTCCACGGTCTCATATTTATTCCATTCGTGATCCTAATTGGAAAAAGGCTATGTTATATGAATATAATGCTTTAGTTACTAACGGGACGTGGGTTCTTGAGTCTCGTCCGGCTAATGTGAATATTGTTTGTTCTATGTGGCTTTTCAGGCATAAGTTTCATGTAAACGGCTCTTTAAGCAGGTATAAGGCTCGACTTGTTACTAATGGTCATAGCCAGCAACAGGGTATTGATTGTGATGAGACGTTTAGTCTAGTGGTCAAGCAGGCTACTATCCACACATTTCTGAGTCTTGTGGTATCTCGAGACTGGCCTATTCATCAATTAGATATGAAGAATGCATTTCTTCATGGCCATCTATCTGAAACAGTGTATATGCATCAGCCACCTGGGTTTGTTGATTTTGCTCATCCTGATTATGTTTGTCATTTACAGCGTTCATTATATGGGCTTAAACAAGCCCACAGTGCCTAGTTTAAACACTTCGCTAACTTTGTTACACTGATTGGTTTTCAGCATAATAAAGCTAACATTTTGGAAACCATGGAGGAGGGTGAATACGTTTCCATTTAAAAACTAAAATACTTTTGTATCAAATACCCGATCAATGGTGACACAATATGAAAAGTGTTAATACAAGTTCTACAATACCTATACATATGGTAGTAAAGCATATCCATAATCATAAACACAATATCCATGACACAAACATAATCACAACACTATAAACTACAAGTCACACAATCATCTATATAATGCATATGTAGATATAAAGCGATAAATGCAAATATAAGCGTAAAGAGATAAGTAAAATGAAATGCAAACCAGACACGATGATTTATAGTGGTTCGGTTACGAAGCTCCTCTTCGCCCTACTCTACTCCTCGAGTACCCAACTCTAGAGTTTCTTCACTAGTCAACAAGCTCCCTTCTCGGTGGAGAAAACCTTACAAGTTGCTTACATTATTTTTTGACACTAATCTAGATGTCGAGTTCTTCTTCGGGTATAACCAACCCCATTATGTTTTATGGCCCAACATAATAAACCTTGCGTTTTAAGGCCTAAACACATAAACCGTGTCGCTTACATTATTTTCCAACACTAAGCTAGATGTTGAGTCCTAATTTTAGCTAGAACCAATCTACCACCCACACTTGTATTTTGAGGACTAGAATACTAACCGACACTTCATCAACACTTTCAGATTTATACACTATTCAGATCTACACAACCATATAAGAATGGAAGACATGGACTCGATCTATATGTAACAAATGTTACAAATGGACTAACTAGACTACATAACTTCGAATCTGACGATGAACGAAAGTTCCTTCTCCTTGCTCTTGAGGGAAGGAGATGATAGAATATTGGATCACATTTAAACAAAATTAAACAAGTTAAATGATCAAAGATGTAGAGAGATGTAGTGAGATTTAAAGAGAGAAAGAACTGAAAAAATATGTGCAAAAGGGTTGCCAAAAATGCTGAGAATAGTCCAGTATATATAGGCAAGGGAGGGGAGCGTCTTTATTATAGGCGGTCCCGCGGTCCCAGATATATCCGCAGGCTGTCCTAGGTAGACGCTCTCTTTTTTGTCTTTTAGTGAGTAAATGTTTATCTGGTTCATTTTTGTCCTTTGTGGGGGGAAGGAAACCGGATTCTAAATATATTTTAAATAATAAAACATTTCCATACTAATAAAAATATTTTTTTATATTTTTATTTTTATAAAAAGTTTTTATTACATTTGCAAAAATGTAATGTTTAAGACAAAACTTATTTCTTTGATCATCCTGAAAGTTTAATGTTATTTTGTACATACCTTATGTGATTTACTTCGGGTGTGAACAGATGTCCGTGTTGATGCAGACTTGAGACGTCGAGACATGTTGATGCATGTATGCATTGATGATTTGTGATTACACGTAACTTGCTGATGACATCAAATAACATCACTTTTATAGCATCATTTATCCCATGTAAATAACCCATTTAGTATAATTATTTCAAAGAATTGTTACTTAATCGTTTGTATTTGAGAATTGCAGTAATTATGGAGTACTTGGTGAAAGTTAACTAAAAGGCACGCATTCTGGAGCTTAAATGAAGATATTTGAAGATTACTGTTTTGTCAAACAATACGCCGTATCCATCAAGGAAGATACGGCGTATCTGTGCCTACACTTCACCAAAGACCACGAAGGAAACAAGATCTAATACGCCGTATCCTGGAAGACCAATACGCCGTATTCATGCTATATGGAAATAAAATATTCAGGAAGATATCAAACGTGGTCCCTACTCCAAGAAATCTCCAATACGCCATATTGAAGACTTTTGATACGCCGTATCGACCTTTTTCCAGACCTTATAAATAGAAAACTCAAAAACGAGTTTTAGGTGTGCTAAATCATATTCTCGATACCTAAACCATAAAAGTCAATTTTCAGAGGAGAAAAAGAGCAGAAGAGGTTGAGCAACGTAATCAATTCCATAGGAGACAACGTGTAATTTCTTGTACTCTTGTAATCGTTCAGTTTTTGGTATCATTCGTTAACTCGGTTAGTTTACCTTGGCTAAGTCATTACTTTTGTATTAATTATGACGTTTGAAGGATAATACCTTTGGGTATTAGCCATTATTATAAAGATCTTATTGTTTGGTTTGTTTATCTCAATTTTGTTAATTTATCGTTGATTGCTTGTTTATGTTTATCAATATACTTGTTTACGTGCTTAAGTATGCGACCTATCATTCAACTGGGTCTAGTCCTACATATTTAATGCGCTGCAACTTCGGTGTTGTTTGGGCGTAGGCTAAGAGTCCGAGATAACTCTTCATATTACAATTTATATATCTAGAATCATAGGATCACAAATATTGACCTATCTTTGCCTTTAGTTTAGTGAGCTTAGTTGAGCCATAAGGTGACATTGGTATCAACGAGTACGTTCTTATTCTATTGGTAAGGACTCAGACAATGAACTACTAGTATATAAAGAGTCGTTAAGCAATAAGTGGGTAAAGTATCTATGAGCTAGGGTTTAACAAGAACACCATTGGTTTAATCCCTAAGATAGATTATAATCAGCAAATAAGGATGCTTTATGCAGATGCGTTTAATTGTGATAGAATTCTTCATGTCTAGGTCTTAGCAAGAAGTACCGCCTAAGTCTTAAGAATGATATGCCGCCTCGAGATAAGTAATCATTGCACTAAATAAACAAACCAACGTTCTTATTGGATTAATAATGGTTAATATAGTTTTCTTATATTTGGCTAGACCGCTCTTTTATCTTCAGTTAATTTGCTTGCGTGTGTTTTAGTGTCTTGAATTGGTTTTAGTTACCACTAAACCCGTGCTAGTCTCTCAGGCTGAAAACCCTCCTTATCCGTTAGATTTAGGATTAACATAGGTTTAGCATAGATTAGACTAACTGATCAAAAAGATTTGATGCCAAAACTTTTTAAATATATATATATAATACTTATAATAAGGATAGTCAAAAACCTCGATGTAGTAAACCGGGAGTATGATTCCCGAGTCGTTATCCCCAATGAGGAATGCAATTGAAAGTTGAGAGTCGTTTTGATAATCGATGCTTAAATGGAACAAGTTTTTGATTGGTTTTCTAAAACTATGGGAAAAATAATGCAAACACTTAAAAACAATTAAGGGAAAACTAATTTAAACTAAAACCGCTAAACCGGGATCCTGCAAACGCGACCTAAAAACTAGCTAAGGCAAGTATTAACCCTAAAAATGCAAATTTGGTTTCTAAACCTCCAAAATGACAAAAGAAAATTTTCTAAAAAAGATTTATATTTTTTTTTGACTTTTTTATATTTTTTTCTAAATTAAAACCTATTTAATCTATTTAAAATCCTAGAAAATAACAAATTAATCCCTAAAAATTCCAAAAAATGATTTTCTACTTTAGAAAAGTCTAAAATATCATAAAAACTCAAAAAAATAATTTTCTTTATTTTTTATAATTAAAAACTATTTTCTAAAATTAATTTAAAAAGCGAAAAATGAAATTTAAAATTTAAAAATGATAAAAAAATATTTTAAACTTTGTAAACCTAAAACTATTTATTCTAAATCTAAAAACAATTTTTTTGTATTTTTTTGAATTTATTTAATATTTTTAAATGATTTTCTAAATTTTAAACTTCGAAAAACTAAGAAAAATAACAAATTAAGGAGGAAAAATCTAAAAAATTATAGGAAAGTCCTAAATGTTTTAAAGTTCCTAGGTAAAATAAGCTGGTTAAGCCAGCTTATCGAATAAGCCCTAAAAAGCTCAAAATAAGCTTCGAATAACTTATGACAAAAAGAGCTCAAAACGTGTATAAATAAATTGATGTTGCAAGTCCTAACGGAAAAGTCCCAAGGGCGCTAGTGGTAGTGAGTGTGTTGGTTAAAACGTTGGGTAGAGGTTGGTTGAGGTCAGGGGTTCGAGCCCTGCTCACCCCTGACTTCCCAACTTCCCTAATATTTTTTTAAAAGCCATTTTTTATAACTTTTTAAAGAGATTAAAAATAAGCAACTTTTACAAAACCACCTTTTTTATAAACAAAAAATAAGCACTAAAATAAGCTATTAAAGTGACAAAATAAGCCTTTTTTTACACTAAGCCTTAATGCTAATTGTTTTGGATTTTTGAGTACAAATAAGCAAATGAAAAAGAAGAATAAGCTAACACAGATAATAAGCTATACTTAATAAGCAATTAAGAAAAAAAAAGCAACTAAAATAAGCTAGAATAGCAGAAAACTTAAAAAGCTATAAGACTTAAGATTTTTAAGCTAAAAGGCAAATAAGCTCAAATAAGCTCTAAAATAAAGGAAATAAGCTAAAGTTGATTTAATCTAACCTAATAAGCTAAACTAAACCTAAATTAAGCAAATGAAATAAGCTAATAAGCCTAAATAAGCAAAAGATCTTTTTGGCCAAACTGTTAAGCAAACAGCCTAAGGGGGACTTTTCTAGCTTATTTTTAAGCTAGAAAAAGGATCCTTATGGCTTAGTGGCTTATACCACTAAAAAGAATGGCCAAAAAGCTACAATAAGCAACAAAGAAAAAGCAGTTTGAAATTCAAATAAGCACTTAAAAAGCTTCATGAAAAAGCTATCTCACACAGATTCAACTCTTAGAAAAATTTTGCAATCTTCACAAATAACCACTTTTGAGCTTAAAAATAAGCACTTAAACAGATCCTTATGACTATATAACCTACAAACAGATTAAATTTGGACCTCAAAGAACAAGAATCAACAATCAAAAAGCATTTTGAAATTCACAATAAGCCAAAGAAAGCAAATGAAAAAGCAATTTCTCAAAATGTTTGAACACTTAGCAACTTTTGACAGACTTGGCAAAATACAAACCAACAAATGCAGGCCTATTGTCTTTGATTCTAAGGTGTTTTAACACATGCATAAACTCAAAAACATCACAAAATCTCAATAAGCAAATACCAAATCATATAAACTTATTTTTCCAACAAAATTCTAACAGATCTAAGCAACTACTTATTTAAACTAGGATTTTGAAATTTAACTCTTAAAAACTTCTAAATACTAGATTTTATGGTGAGTTTAAGTTAAACTAAAGTGACCCAAAAGGCTAAACTCATTTTGACCCATTTTTACCTTCAAAAACAGTTAAACCAAACACCCCTTTAAATCCTGTTTTGATATTTTTAAACTGATTTAAGCTACAAATTGTAAAGACCAGATATTAAATAAGCTATACTAACAATATTAAGCAAATTTAAACAACTAATAAGCACCCAGATAAGCTAAAACAGATTATGCAAATATTAAGATATTTAAACAACTAATAAACACTCAAATAAGCTAAAACAGATTATGCTATTTTAAAAAGCTAAAATAGACAGATTCTAAGAAAACTTAAATTAATGATTTCTAAACTACAAGTCAAGCATAATAAGCATTAAACAACATAAACAAGCTAGAATAAGCAGAAATAAGCAAGAGATAAGCACAATAAGCAGTTGAATAGTAAAATAAGAAAAAACTTAGAAAAATGAAAATTACAAGGGCCCTTGCTTAAACACGGCAAACAATGCTCAAAAGAGCTTATCTACAAGCTCTAGCTTATCAAAGATAAGCTAGTGACAGCAATAAGCCCTTCCCTTTTTGGCTTATCTTCCATTTGAGCTTTTTGAGTAATTTTTGGTAAAATAAGCTTAAACATTACAAACTATGAAAGAGTTTGTATGACTTAAGTAAACAGCTTAAGAATGATATAAAAAGAGCTTTTGTGAGCTTATAAAATAGTTTTAAAACATCAAACACTTTAACTTAAAAACGGGATAGAACATAAAAACTTCAATATTTCATTAAACTTAAAATTATTACAAGGCTTTTAAGAAAACAATACAATAAGCTAAAAAGACTTAAAATATAAGCTGAAAGTTGAACTAGGTAAAAAAACTAAGTGCCCAAGGGCTTACTATGAGTCCTATTTATACTAAGCTATTGAAGGTTCTAGATGTGTGCTTTCTTTGTGAGAGCAACTGAAGATGTGCTTGTTGTGTGAGAGCGTTCAAAAGGCAATCTTGGCCATCAATTTTTAAGTAGCACCCAAGTCATATAATCATCACCATTGATTTCTTGACGAATAGGGGTGCTAAGGATTGCCAAGGTGGATTTTGTTAGTTTGTGTTATGGGATAAGGTGTGAGGTGTGTAGAGGAGAAGAAAGGGGAATAGTGTCTGGCATTTTGCCGGGTAGTGAGGGAGATGTACAGTAGTTTGATTTGCAGGGTAAAGGTTTTGGTGGTTTGGCAAGTTTAGTCCCTGAGTTTATATGGTTGTATTGCATCCATCGTCCTTGATGTGTGCATCTTTGGTCCTTGAGGTGTAAATGGTTTGCACTGTTAGTCCTTTTAAGGACTAATAGAGTTAAACTATAAAAGGGGTTGGGGTTAACGGGTGTTATAAGGCGTTATGGGCTTAGGTTGGGCCGTGTGTTATAAAAAGAGGACTTGGGCTTTTTGGGTTTTATAAGGTTTGTAACATATAAGTGGGCTGACCCGGGACCACTAGGTGGGTACGGGTAGGCCCACTTTTGACAATTTAGGTTTTCGGGTTTGGTTTTTGATGCTTTTTCCAATGCCACTTCTCGGGTTTGACTTTAACTTTGACTTTTTTTGTTGACTTTGACTTTGTCTTTTTGACTTCTCACAGTCTTTCCATTGTCGTGCTCGGTTTTGTCGTTTTGGCTTCGATTTTGTCCTTTTCTTAGATATCCGTTACCTGCATAATACAAATGCAAAACATACAAATATAATGTATTTTTGGTACGTTTTTGGTCATTTAAGTCCGGTTTTAATGAAAAATGGTATGTGTAATTAAGCGCATACTAGTTATCTACCATTCCCATTTTATATTCATGTTTAATAAGAAAATCTTTTAGTCTATCATACCAAGCTTTGGGTGCTTATTTAAGACCATATAAAGCTTTCTTTAGTTTATAAACACGATCCGGTTTTTCAAAGTCAATGAATCCTAGAGGTTGTGCCACATATACCTCCTCATTGATAAAACCATTTAGGAATGCACCTTTTACATCCATTTGGAATAGCTTAAAATCTAAAGCACAAGCATAAGCTAATAGTATCCTAATTGACTCAAGTCTAGCAACTGGGGCATAAGTTTCATCATAATCGATGCCCTCTTGTTGATTATAGCCTTGAGCAACTAACCTAAAATATTATTCGCGAACAATACCGTTCTCGTCTAACTTATTTCTAAACACCCACTTAGTTCCTATGATTGTCATATTCCTAGGTTGTGGAACTAACTCCTAAACGTCGTTAGCAATGAATTGATTTAATTCTTCTTGCATAGCGACTATCCAACTTTCATCCGCTAAGGCTTCATTCACATTCTTAGGTTCTATAGTTGATATAAAACAAAAGAAGTTACTTTGGTTTTGGGCTTGTGATCTAAGGGTTCTTTGGTTAAGGTTTCCTATGACATTTTCTAATGGATGGTTCCTAGATTCCTTAATATTGACTATTTCGTCAATCTCTAAAGTTTCATCCTCAAAGTCATTTTCTAGGTTTTTCTTTTCGGTAACCTTAATTCCTTCGTCTTCATCTAAGTCATCATCCACCAAGGGTGATGTCTTAGAGGGTGGAGGAATTTCATCGAATGTCACGTTGAGTGATTCTTTGACTTTCCTAGTATGTTTGTTAAGGATGATGTAGGCTTTACTATTTTGCAAGTAACCTAAAAAGATACCTTCGTATGACTTTGGGTCAAACTTTGAAAGGTAGTCTTTAGTGTTTAAAATGAATCACTTGCTTCCAAACACTCTAAAGTAATCTAGAGTAGGTTTCCTACCTTTTAAGAGTTCGTAAGGTGTTTTTCCTAAGATGGCTTTAATTAGGATTCGGTTAAGAATGTATGTTGAAGTGTCTACTGCGTTACACCTAAACTTTTATGGTAACGATTGCTCATTCAACATAGTCCTACTCATTTCTTGAAGTATCATATTCTTCCTTTCAACCACGCTATTTGATTGAGGAGTGTGTGGAGCTGAAAAGTTATGTGTAATTCCATTGGCATTACAAAACTCTCCAAATTGTACCTTATTATCAAATTCCCTACCGTGGTCGGTTCTTATTGACACTATTGTACATCCTAATTGGTTTTGAATTTTTTTACTAAATATTTCGAATTGATCAAAGGCTTTGGTTTTGTCCTTAAGGAATCTTGTCCAAGTATACCTAGAGTAGTCATCTACTATGACTAAGGTGTAACGATTTCCTCCGTAACTCCTTACGGCGGATGGACCGAAAAGATCCATATAAAGTAGTTCTAAGCATCTAGTCGTTGAGACTATATTCTTAGCTTTATGACAAGCGTGAGCTTGTTTTCCTATTTTGCAAGCATCACAGAAGTGTTGATCAAACTTAAGCTTAGGTAAGTTTCTAACTAATTCCTTAGATGCTAACGATTGAACGAGATGCATATTTTCTTGACCTAATCTCCTATGCCACAACATGAAATTTTCATTAATCATTGCTAGACAAATTTAGTCTTTTGGCTCATTCCTAATTTTATCACATATAAGCCTTTCTCCCTAATACCTCTACCTATGACCTTACCATCCTTAGTGATTTCACTATCATGTTGAGAGAAAGTTACTCTACATTTATTATCACATATTTGTCATATACTTAACAAGTTAAATCTTAAGTTATCTACATGTTCTACATTATCTATTTTTGCGAGTCATTCGAATCGAACCTTTGCCATGATGAGTACCATGAAGATTGCTACCAAAAATAACATTACCTTCGTTGTATGCTTTGTAGCTTGAGAAGAGCTTCGTTACCCGCATGTGTTTTGGAGCATCCACTATCTTTTACCACTCACCGGGTTCCAGTCGAACCAAGCATACTAATATATATAAGGCAACACCTCAACAAGTTGTCTCAATATCTCATGGGTCCAAGGTAGGGGTTTGGGGGGTTTTTTGTTAGTTGCTAAACATCCCTTGATATTGATGCAATTGGTTGGGATGTGTGAATGTAAGACACATTTTCCCAATCATAAAACTTTGACGTTGGATATTGATCCAATTACAGGAAAGCCACTGAGGATTGGATTTTTCGACCAAGCGTTTCTTTTATGGTTGCGGGTTCTAAGTGAAGAGAATAGTTTATTGATGACTCATATCTAGTTGGTGCTGGTTTTTGATCTAAAATTAGGTTTAGAAAATCCAACTCGGGTTTTGAACAAGTCTTATAAAATTGATTAACTTCATTATCACTAGCAACGGGAACTTTGATATTGTTTACTATTATGTGTTTTGGTCTAGGACCCAAAATAGATTTTTTAAAAGACACACTTTTCTCAGATCCAGGTGTAATCACTAGTGGCGGTCCCATAATTGCTTTGGGGGCCGCCTTCATACTAAGGGGGCCACTCATATTTATGGGACCTCCATCAGAGGATGCTTTTTTCTGAGCTTTCACAAATTTTATTTCCTTAGTTCCACTAGATGATGCTTCAAATGAATTAAACCCTAAACCTAACTTATCACCGGAGGGTTTTTGATTACTTATCATTTCTTTTAAGCGATGTGTACTCTTTTCAAACTTGGTTAGTTTAAGAGCTTCTTCTTTAAGCTTTTCATTTTCAATTTTAAGCATATGACATTTTACACATTCGAGATCAACTCCCTTGTTTTTCTCGAGTGTAGACATTTTATACTATAAGAATACAATGTTCAATTTCTAACTATGTAATCAAGTGGCTTTTAATCTTTTGTTTTTAGTGATTATCTTTAAACTCATTTTGCACAGTTTATCATATTCACTATCTAATACTAAATCATCTATTGACGAGTTTTCATCACTAAAGTAAGAGGATTCGAAACATACCTCCCTTGATGCTTGAGCTACGAGACACGTTTCGTTTTTGACCTTCTCATCATCTTCTTCATCGCTATCACTCTAAAAACCTCCGACAAACGCTATTTGGTTCTTGTCTTTTGGTGATTTTGGACATTCTCCAATAAGATGATTCGGGTTGCCGCATTTAAAGCATTTTCTATCACTTTTACTGTTCTTTTCATCACGGCTCTTGGTAAAATGATCATTTTGTCGATTCTAGGTCTGACTCATGATATCTACCTCTTCTCTTAAAGAACTTCTTGAAGTCTCTTACCGCCATGGCGTACTCTTCGTCTTCACTTCTGGAAGTCGAACACTCTTCATCACTAGATTCTTTCTTAGCCTTTAAAGCAAGAGATTTCCTTTCAACTTTTGCTTTGACTATTTCAGAATCTTTCTTGATGATCATTTCGTAAACTTTAAGGTTCCTGATAAGTTCATCAAGAGATAGTGACGTTAAGTCTTTCGACTCTGTCATCGCCTGTGATCCTTTGACTTCATTTAGAATGTAAGCCCTAAAACTTCCTACATAATCTTTGCTAGGATAACCTTCATCAATGAGCTTGAGACTAGTAAAGAATTAGTTGTAAAATCTAGCAAAAGTACTATCTATAGATTCATCTTCGGAAATGACGAATTGTTCATATTGTTGAACCAAAAGGTCGATCTTATTATCTTCGACTTGATTATTACCTTGATGGGTAATTAACAAAATTTTCCACATTTCTTTTGCCGTGTTACACATGGAAATTCTTTCATACTCTTTTCTAGGCAAAGCATTATAAATACCCATTTTAGCTTTGTTATTTTTCGCAAGTCTCTTTTTAAGATCATCGCTTTGTTTTCAAAGGTATTTTCTAACCTTATCTAATTTGGTTTTTTTGATTTTGTTGAATGGATGAAAATCACCATTGTAATAACATGCCAAAGATCCAAGATCTTTGAATTCACCTATGTCTCGAATCAATTTTTCAATAATAAACAATCACTATCAAAAGTGATGGGACTTTGCATAGATTCCCTTCTAAGAATTTGACGTAATCCATAGATCGATCCAAGCTTTAAAATACAGTATGTTTTATAAATCTTGAGTAACCTGGCTCTGAAACCAATTGTGGAAACTAGAAGGGGGGTTGAATAGTTTATAAGTTCATTTATGTTTTAAAAAGTGTGCTTTCAAAGTAATTAGATTCGAGTTGTATGTTTAACCAATTCACAATATGAGCAAACAATGTAACATCTAAACTAAAGCTAAATAACAATGACAAGAATATAAAGAGATAAGGAAAGGAACAATCAAACCAAGACGCCAAGATTTTATAGTGGTTTGGCTATGAAACACCTCTTCTCCCCACTCCACTCCCCGAGTATCCTACTCGAGATTTCACTATGTCAACAAGCTCCCTTTAGGCGAAGAAAACCGTTTACACGTCGCTTACTTTGATATTCTGACCACAAAAAAAAATTTCTAAATGTCGACTCCTAATCTTAGCTAGAACCAATCTACCACTTCACAATCACTACACAATCACAAGATCTACACTATCAGATTTATACACTGTCTGAATCACACAAATACACAAGATAATTACAATACAGATTTGATACTTAGAAGAAAAAATGAGAGATCACTAAACAACAATTCGTTTCTTGGCGAATACGAGTGCTTCTCTTGCGCGTGAATGAGAAAGAAGAGATGAAAAAAAGAGATTAGATCACTTGAAACAAGATCTAAGAATGTTAGTGATCAAGAGATTTAGAGAGAGAAAGGAGATTTTAGAGAGAGAAAGTTATCTAACAATTTCGTGCTAATAGGTCTATTTTTCTGCAGGGAATAGAGTAGTATTTATAGGCCGGAAAACCCAACGGTCACTAGGGCGTCCCGCGGTCCCAGAAATATTTAGGCGCCGCTAGCCTATAATGGGGCCGCCATTAGACTACGTTTCCCACTTTTTGCTTTTTGTAAAGAAGTTGAATCTAGTATATAACTTCTAATTTGGGAGAAAATTTGAATTTCAAAATTTAAAATTTTTAATAAACCTTTTCTTTATAATTAGAAAATATGTTTGTATAATAATTTTGTGAAAGTTCTTTTTGAAAAAATGTATGGAGTGAAGAGAAAAATATTTTGTTGATCACTAATCATTCTTAATGATTTGTTTATTCATACTTTAAGTGATTACTAATCTTAGAAATGGAATTTTACAATTAATAATTTGTAAAAGTTTAATTTTATCGTAAACGTTTTTACATTTTGTTATTATCAAAACGTTGAGAGGTCAAAAAATATAAATAACGTTTTTAGACATTATTTGTATTAACACAATAAAATGACCGACTAACAACTTTATCAAAAATAACTACTTTGGAGGGAGAACTTGAACCAAAAAGACTTTTATTCTGAAAACTCCACGCAAGCCACCACATTATGTATAGAACGCCTTCCAAGATAACTCTACGATTAGAATGCATCTTAAGGTTTAACAACCAATCTAACCATTCCTCATACGATGAAAACTCCGAGTAACATACATCCTACCATGAAACAATCTTACGATAGAGACCACGCAGCATAGAACAAGCAAAGAAAATGTGATTTGTAGATTCAACTTCCTTATTGCACATCAGACATAAAATGGATTGGAGATCCAAACCTCTTCTAGAAAGGTTAAGCCAAGTAAGGAGATAATTAAACCTTACTTCCAAACCATAATATTTATTTTTATCGGAACCGCTTTAACACAATGAGTTATAGAAGAATTACCTACTATCTGATGATCGTCTATATACTTTCTCACCGAAGCAACAGAAAAATCCCCCGAACCTACAATAGACCATGACAATCTGTCATGAATCATAGGCAGCTACTAAATTTTGTTTACTATTCATTTTTAAAATACCCTTCTCGACTATAAACTAACCACAGTAAAAAGATAAGTGTAAAAATATTGAGCTAAATACATTAAGAGCTTTAATTAAATCAGAAAAATCCAATATGAATGTTTCAAAAATATTATATTTCACTGAAATTAACATAGAGAATTCCTAAACGACGTCATCACGCTCAAACCTAGACAGGCTGTGTTACCAAACGATTTGTATTTGGCCCGACTAATAGCAAGAAAGAAAACCCATCATTTCTTGTAGAAATCCAAATATGCATGCTAGTATGCTACTATGCAAATTTCACCATGTGTTTGATTTTAAATAACCATCATGAAAATTTTCATGAACAGAAATTCTTTCACGATCCAATAAATAAATCCTCTTAATTTGATTTTTTTATGAAACTAAAAAAACTCAGAAATACTACAAGGAATAATCTTGCCTATCGTATATTCTGTTTTGTAGTGTGCTTTGGTTTTGTGTAAGAATTAGCAGCTTGGTGATTCCTGGAGGACTTGAAGTGTCAAGCAGCTAAAAATATTTTGGAGCAGCTATTTAAAGTTGCATCGAGTCTTAGCCTCATAACACTACTCACTATTTTCTCTCTATTATCTCTTTGCTTCTCTTTCTAAAAGATTGTAACCCTAATTTTGATCTTGATTTCTGCTATTGTAATAGAACTATTGATAAGATACTCAATAGAGTCATACCAGATTAGTTGGGGTGACTTGTGATTTACAGATTGAGATGAGTCCTTTGATCTCTTGGGTTTGTAATATTGTTGTAGTTGTTAATCTTGAATTAAGATTCAAGATTTGTTAGTGTTGGTTTTAATAAATTTTATGTGGTATTAGTCAGAGCAAGGTCATCTTCTTGCTTTGTTCGATTTTGAAAAAATTAGGGTTTCTTAATTTTGGGAATTTTTGTTTCAAAACGTTCTTGGTCAATTGACTTTTGTAAGGTTATAAATTTGGTGTTATCCTTTTATTTAATTGATTTTTTTTAGAAAACCCTCACTATTTGCAAAATTGGTTTGGTAATTTGGGGCATCTGTTCTAAGAGCTTCTGGTGATCACATTAACTCTAATTTTTTTTAGGAAAAGGGTTACCCCTTAAAGTATATGAGGTTGAACTGTGGGTTGCTCCTACTCTTTTTTGGGTAAAGGGTTACCCCGGTAAGTTATATTAAAACCGAAAAAGTTATGTACAAATGAAATGTGGCTGAAGTACCACATTAACCTCAAGCTAAACAACTTGATAACCACCTAAAACTAGAGCTTATGACATGCCATAAACTCTTACAACTCGAAAGACAACTAATTGCAACTAGAACACATGACTCAACTAAACATGCTAACCAGCAGCAGCCGTGAAATATGAACTTCCACCAACTTTTATGTTTTGAATTAAGTTGGCCGATTCATCATACACATTTTCAACATCTTCTTCATCATCTTGTTCTTCATCATTTAAGGCAGAAAAAGAATTAGACATGGAGAGAATATCTTTCTTAGAAGAATTACTAGTCATCTTCAACATAGATGACGATTGAGATGTATTACCCACATTAGTAACTCCCTTCTTTGGTGCACTTGTAGTCGCCTTTGGCTCATATCTAACATTTTGTTTAACCGAAGGACCAGCAAACTGACCACCATTAGTAGACTTGGCCTTACCTTTCCTCTTCTTCTTTTTACCCACCGTTTGGAAACCATCATTAGTCTTCTCAATAGTAGGAGTAACAACATTAGAAGTAGTAACAATAGGAGGACTCGCCACCTTTTTAGGGCAATGGTCATGAACATGACCAAAAATCTTACATATATCACATCTGGGCGGCCTCCATTCATACTCAACACGGATGGTTTCTTTGGTGAAACCATCCCTATAAAATATGGAATACCAATAGTAACAACATCCATGAGATCAGCCTCTGAATTTACCTCAATTAAGCAACGAGCAAAACTACTCCTACCCAATGATTCATTACACATGGAGCTTGTGTATGAATCAAGCATAACAGGTTTGCCAATGAACGTAGCAATTAGAATAATACCATCCTCTTCAAAAACTTGAATAGGAACATCATGCAATTTAACCCATATCGGAATGTGAGTCAATTCTTCTTTGAGCGATCTAATATCCATCGACCCTTTTTTGAGAATGATCAGAGATTTATGTATCAATCAAGGACCACCCTCCAAAACAGCCTCTAAACCAGCCCAAGAATCAAATTTAAAGAAAAAGAAGCCTTTGGAATTCATCATAATCCTTTCAGCCCATGTTTCGCCCAGTTGTTCATAGCATAGTATTCAACAACTGGAAACGCCATTCTCTTTCTAATAAAGTAGCCATATAGAGTGTGTTCAAAGAGAGTACTAACCTTTTTGACAATTTACGAGGTATAGAGATGTTAACAGCATCAAATATGGGATCAACCACCAAGGTACGTAAGTTGGAATTAACTTTTGATTAATCCTTTGCACTTGCACCCGCAGCTCCAGCATAGGATGTTGACTTGGTATTGATGTCTACAGACTGAACGATAGGGTCACTAGGTATTGTAGATTCATCGAAATTAATATTAATTTAATCATCTACATGCGAAACCTTACAAGGGATCACATCAGCATCAATATTATTAGCCTGAATTGAATTACAAATAGAACCTAATGCATCCAAGGTTTTCAAACGATCATCATTAGTCATCTCGGATAATAACTTATTGTTGATAAAATATAATGCTTAAAAACATTTCTAATATTTTTCCCATCTTTACGTTTTGATTATCACAAAATATAAAAACATTTAATGTAAAATTAAACGTAAACAAGTAATTAGTAGTAAATTTTCATTTTGAAATTTATATTACTTCAAGGTATGAATAAATAAATGCTTAATGCATTTTATGATCAAAGAAAATTTTTATTCAACCTCACACTTTTATAAAATGTTGTAAACATTTTTATTAACATTACAAAACATTTTCTACAATTAAAAGAAATGTTTTATTCAAAATAAACATTTTGAAATTCAAATTTTCGGACCTAAAACGGCTAGAAAAGTTCGAGAAAATCCCCCCTACACAAAAGATAGACTAGGGAGCCCCTAGTCTAGGGCGGCCCTCATAAATACACGGGAGGCCCCCTTAATTTTAAGGGGACCGCCCACCTATTTAAGGGGACCGCCCATAGACTGACGCTCCTCCAGTTTGTCCTATAAATACTGGACATTTCCTCACTATTTTCTCACCTTTTGCACTCATTCTTTCTGTTCTAAAACATCCCACACATCTCACTAAAATCCTTTGATCATTTAATCATAAAGCTTTGTTTC
>BQNB010066960.1:20200-34374 GCA_026074375.1 Tanacetum coccineum | reverse complement strand
TCCCACATGTTACACTTAAGGTTAATGGGTATGGCTCCTAGAAATTCTACCATTCTCCTAAACACTAAGGTATCCTTAAAAGGATTAAGCTCGACATCTCTAGAAATTTCCCATTCTTCGGGCAAATGGCAGTCTAAGAAGTCTTTCCTAGCATAGTAAGGGGGTTTTGCGCCTATTCCATCCGAGCTAGGTCGGGGTTTATAGGATTCCCTTTTTCCAAGTGTGGTCCAATAAGGTGCTTCCTCCTCACCTAAGTCTACTCCTTTTACACCGAATACCGACCTAGTGATTCCTTCTCCTACCGCTATTTTGGCCATCCTACAATCTATAACTGCGTTGGCGGTAGCTAGGAATCCTCTTCCTACAAGCAAAGGGGTCTCGGGGTCCTTTTTCATATCGAGTACGTAGAAATCATTTAATAGTTTTAGTTTTCCTATGTGGACTTCTACGTCTTTAACAATCCCAACGGGGTAGGATTTGGTTCCGTCAGCCAATCCAAAGATATGGTCAGTCTCTTCTAATAATCCGATGTTAAGCTTTTTGAAGAGGTAAAGTGGGATTATGTTTACGCATGATCCTAGATCAGCCAGGGTGTCGAAAGGTTTTGAGTCCCCTAATCTACAAGGTAGAGTGAATAGCCCGGGGTCTCCCATTTTTGCAGGTGTTTCTCCTTGAACAAATGTTGATCCGTTTTTGCCTAGTTCTAAGCTCTCTACATATTTATCTAATATAGCATTATAGATTGGAGCGTATGCTAGGACTTCGAGAACAGGTAGGTTAAGATGCAAATCCTTAAATTCCTTTTCAAGAGTTGGTTCAAGTTCCTCTGGTTGTTGTGGTTTGATTTCAACCACGGGTTGCTGCAGGCTTGTTTAGGAAATGATTGCCTCATTGAAATATGCCTTGATAGCATTGATCGAGGTGGACAGGTGAGATGAGCATTGTGGTTCTAATGTTGGGTAAGAACGAGCAAACGAAACTGGATGAGTCCCCAGTTTCGGGTTCTTAACCCTATCGCTAGGTAATGTACCTGCTATTTGATCTATGGTGGCCTTCAACACTGTGTCTATTTTTTTGGTCAACTCACCTTGTTGTCGTTTGAAATCGGCTTCAAACTTAGACAATCTGGCATCTTGAGATGCCATGAATTTGGAAACCAGTCCTTCTATATTTGACTGGTTGTTAAAATTTTGAGGATGGTTGTTGAAGGAACGGTTCAGGGTCGAACCGTTGGGTTGGAACCGGTTAGGTGGGTTTGAAAAATTATTTTGGAAAATTTGGGGTTGTTTCCACCTAAGGTTTGGTGACTTTTTCCAGGACGGATTATAGGTGTCACCAAAATTGTTTTAATCGGGTTTAAAAAGTATACCACTATCCTCCTCGCTTATCGCGGATGCGAATGTTGTATTCAACAAAGGCTTGCTCGGGATCTTCCATGCAATACTGAGCGTCGTGGGGACCATTGCAGGTCTCCATACAGTTATTCAAATTATCCCAAATGTTACACTCTAAACCATTAAAATGGTTTTGTATATATAGAGATCTCGCAGGCGACGGCATCGCGTTATGGTTCTGACGCCGTCGCTACGTGGATGATTCTAGATCCTCTTTAAGTCAGCCACGTCCGGACGCCGTCTCCAAATTCCAGATGTCGTCACTGAATAGATCACAACGGCGTCGCTTTATGCTTGCGATGCCGTTCTTCATGTTCTGTAGGCAATCTTCTTAGGATTTGGTTAGGTTTGTATCTGTTCCGTTTCTTCTCCAAATGAGATCAAGTCATGTGTATTTCCTCCAAATGTCATCCAAGTGCTAAAAACCTGAGAACAAACAATTAAGCACATAATCTGGGCATATATGCATGATTTAAGGGGTTAAATGACCTTGAATTAGTGTAAAAATGACACCTCATCACACTCACAAGTATCAATCACGTCAAAAATTTCTTTACATTGAGGCTAAGGAGTAAAAAAATCCCCAAACAGGGAAAACAAACATTATCTCAATTCTTCAAAACAAAAAAAAACAATAGCTCTAAAATACATTTTTCTCACAGAACTCCAAAACCAACTAGCTATCCTAAACATGAAACGCTAAAGACTTGGAAGTTACTAGGCACATCAATGCACCTTCCATTAAGGTGTGACACCTCACCCCACCACAACAACATAGTAAGAGGAAAATTGATTATCTTAGAGTATTATATACATGGGATTTTAGTTAATATGTTAATATCGTTTTCTTGATAATCAAAGCTAGGCAAGTATAAATAGTGGGTAGGGTAGTCGATTTTGGTATGAAGAGTTTGAAATTGTTCTTCTACCATCTTAATATTAGGTGATAGGGTCCAGGTTTAGGTTCTCAATATCTTAGTAGTCAAATAATATAGCATAACCCACGGGTTTAATCATCAATGTAACACTTAACACATATATTCACATGAATCTGTACAAAAAAGAAATCAAACTCAAACAGTATCTACAAAGAAATAAATAAACTAAAAAAAAATTACAAGCATCGGTGAAACCAAACAAACATTAACATAAATCCACTGCAAGTTATTCTTATGACAATCATTCAATGTTACCTCGTTTTCTTTTTATCAATTTGTTCTATAAAATCAACCAGCTTTGCTTTTCACTTGATGGACATGATAAATTTGCATGAGTTTCTTTATATACATTCGTCTGCTCCATTCTCTTTTTACTGATTTGTTTCATAAAATTGATAAGCTTTTTGTTTTCACTTGATGACGATTATAGGGGTGCTATTTTATACGGAGTATTGCATTTAGTTGATATGGATGGTGAAGGATCGGAGAATACATGGTTAATGACGAGGATGAGCATTATGAGAAGGTAGGATGGTGAGGGAAAATACATAGGTCCTTCATAAAAACGATGATGCATATATGCGTGTAAAATGCAGCTAGCCATAGAAAATCTCAATGAGATGATGAGGGAAGATCAAATAAGTCATCTACAAGATGATGATGATGACGGTGATGATGCTAGCATGGAAATATGGTTGATACGGGGGAGTTCTTACTTCTCAGCAAAACAATGATGAAGACGTAGAAAATATTGTGAAGGGTACTTAATAAAGTTCCCACAACAATACTGATGGTGTAGATAAAGGGGAGCTACTACCTTTATCGACGAGTGGTAGAAAGGAATGGCATCTAAACAACTAAACATGTTATGAAGTGTTAATCTTAAATTCATACACTAAAAATCAGACATGAACGCTAACATTATTCTCAGGCCCGTTTAAGTATCTTATTAATTCTACTTCTTTCTTGTGTCACACCCCAGTCAGCTGCGGAAACACCGGGATGTGTCATAATGACTTCACATTTCACTAGATACAATTATAATAGCATCACAAAGTTTAACAAAAAAAGTATGTACAAAGATTTCATGTTCACCTTGATATGTAAAACCACGGGTTTAAGTCCTAAATCCCAAGGGTGCACATCTTTATTCTTCAAAATCATACCCATTTACACTTTATCAAACAACACATGAAAATGATATCTCGAACAACAGTCACAACAATATTGTTGGTGAGCTCGTAGGTTTAGGAAATCACCAGTCGTTTGATGGTCCAATATTCAAACAGTTCTACTATTGTGCATTATGATAGTGAATATATTTGCAAAATAAATACACAAACCCATGACTTAGTATCCATGCTAATCATGTTACCTGACCTAGCATTCACCGTAGTCATCTAAACCAGGCATATTACCAATGCTTTGGGAGTCGCAACCCCGAGGTTATTCGCACCTAATGACTCCAGTCTTGGAGCATTAAACACCTAGGGGCAACCTTTCTCAAACTTAACATATCCTTGCTAATCACACCTAGCCATGCACCTCGATGAATCGCAAGTACTAATCCTACCACTTAATATCACATAGCAGTCAAAGTACATAAATTGTCCCAAAATAAACCACGTTTGCACAGTTCAAAAAATAGTTTCATAAACATTTGAGTATTATTTTTCCCCAATGAAAATAGATTTAAAAAAGTGGCGGCTCACAAGAACTCACCTCGACAGTTGATGGCAAACACCTACACAGATAATCTCCCACACAATGCACATAACAATATTACTCTACGACCATTAATTACCTCTACACAATGAACCAGATAACCTCTACACAACGAACCAAATAACCTCTACACAACGAACCAAATAACCTCTACACAACCGATACAATAACTCTACATAACGACCAATTTTCTCTACTTCGCAAAACGTTACCCCGGCCATGTAACTAATATTATTTTCCTCCATATTAATATTTATTGGTTATTCACCTTATTGTTTAGCGTCTCATTCTTTACTACACCAATTTTTTTTCCTCGTTGTAATCCTTTTTTCCATTACAACCGTTATCCTTATACCAAAAACTTTTTCTCATTTCATGACCTATTTTCATTACATAATGTTTAGCCCTTATTACCAAAATACTTGTTCTCATTTCAAAAATCATCATTCTCTATTTGCTACAAACGTTTTTTCCCTTATTACCAAAATACTTTTTTTATCATTTCATAATTCTTTCATTCTCATGCAAATGTTTATCTTACCAAAATAGCGTGTTCTCATTCAAAATCCTCATTATCATTGTAAAAACTTTTTTCATTATTACCACAAAATAACTTGTTTCTCATTGCAAAATTCATTCTTATTGCCAATATAAAAGTTTATCCTTATTAACCACAAATTAATACTTGTTATCATTTCAAATCTCATTCTAATTGCAAAAACGTTTATCCTATTACCATAAAATACATTGTTCTTATTTCAAAATCTCATCTCATTGCAAAACACGTTTTGGGTATCATGGTTGCTGTGGTAACTCTACGTAAATAATTCGATGCACTTGGGCCAAATGCCACATCAACACAAAATACTCAAAACATCTCCAATCGTTAAAACGAGCCAGTTGACCAAACAATCCAAGAGAATCCAACGAGAAATAAGTATGAATTCAAAGATCAAAAATAAATAAATTAACATCTCCATAATCGATACGCTATATGTATATATATATATATATATATATATATATATATACACACACACACACATATATACAGGGGCGGACCCAGGATTTTCAGTGGGGTGTTGCACAAAATAAATGTTAGGCCAACTAAAGTTACGTCGTAAGAAATTAAGGTAGCACAAAATTTTTTGGGGGTTGCACATACCAATAAAATGGCACTTTGAAAAAATTTTGCACTTCACGACCTAAAATCGGGTGTAGCCCGTGCTACACCGGCATCTATGTGGGTCCGTCCCTGCAATTTATATATATTTATATATATAGAGTATATATTTATATATATAATATATATATATACTAGTTACATAACCCGCCCGACGGGCGGGTTCGCTTCGGAAATTTGTTTAGATAAGAGGTGTGTGTGAGTTTGGCTTAATAACTGCGAGTGTCCAGTCCAATTAGGCTGAACGGATCTAAATTGTTTAGTTATTTTTAGGTGGGTGTATTTCTGTCCGTTCATTATTAAAGTGTTTTGTTAGGTCCGGGTTGGTCTGCTTAATATCGTGTCATTACAGTTTCAAATTTTTTTTACCCGACGGTCAGGTTCGGTTCATAAAACTTTCGCTATAAAGTACAGAAACATATACTTGTAATGGTACATTTAATGATAATCTCTTACTTGTAAGGGTTAAGTGTTGGTTTCGTCATTAGAATCCCTAAGTTTCGGTATAATTGAAGTCCCATAGCATTAGCCCGTTGTTCTAGTGACTTAGACCGTTTTTCCGCATCAGCCTTTAGGTTCAAGAGTTAAGTCTTATGTTTCATTTCAACATTTTGATGTCCCAAAACATTAGTCCGTCATTTCAAAACATCAAACCTTTTGTTTGATGCATAAAAAATCCATCCCAATTCATAATCCATATATGCGTAAATACCGGACATGCTGTATGGAAAGCATCTAGTAGATGCGGCGGGTTCGGTTCATAAAACTCTTTTTGAGGCAATATTTTCGTGTAGTTCTAATGGTTGCTGTGTTTGTGTAAACACATTGGGTTGACCCGTTTACCAATCTGAGTTGACAAATCAACCCGTTTAACCCACCCCTCTTTTGCACTATTTCGACTTGAATTATAAAAACTATTTAAATCGTTTCTAAGCTTAAATGGGTTGATAGGCGACCTTGTTATCGTACAATGGAAATGAGAACTTAAGGAAACTATTAACCAGAAGTAGGAAACTAATCAGAATGATTTCTTGGTTATAATTAATTTTATGGTATGATGTTTGGTTGGCTGAGCAAATATTTGACAAATGATGATTTGTACATGACACTTTGAGGTCATACACATAGAGTAAATTAAATGTTAGGCATTCTTCCAATGTATCACCACCTTATTCCAATTCATCTGCTTTCCGTTTTAAAGCATGAGCCTACAGTTGCAATTCATCACGCTGTCACAATTCGTCAACTCGATGTTCCAATTCCTCAGCCCGTTGTTTCAATTCCTCAAGCTGTTATGTTACATCATTCCAAAATGCGGCTGATACGGACAGTGCCACATCAGCGAATATTGAAGTTTTTTTTCATAATGCTTCTTGAACTGGCTATCAACCACTATCAGACCCAAGAATCTGAAAATTGAAAATTTTGATCTTACAAATTAAATGAGCAAGTGACCAAGTGAACTTTACAAATAATAGAATATGGGAAGAACATTTCAGGACACAGGACGGGCATGACTTGTAATTATTATTTACATTTTTTGACATTAATATAAAGTGATTAAAAAGTAACAATGCATAATATATATAATAGAAGTAGTAAAATGCTTGATAGAATAACGTTAAACAAATATAATGCTAAAACAAAAAAATAAGGTCATGTTCTTAATAACCGTAGAAAAAGTACATATTTTATTGTCGAGAAAAAGGGAAACGAAATAAATTTATAATTTATGAAGAACTTTATAAACAACGTTGCTTTTAGATTTGTTGTAGTTGCCATCTTTGTCACAACACAACACTCTTATACATTTTTTAACCCTTGAAACTGCTACATAAAGTTATTCATTCGAAAAAATAAGGTCTTTTCAAATAAAGTATCACCTTAGACAAAGTTTGATCTTTACTTTTGTTCATTGTCATGCAAAAACAAACAAAAACAGTCAGGCTACTTTCACATTATTTGTTCTTGATTATATATATGTATGAAGTTAAGTGTTTAGTATATTATTTTTCAAGCATATTAGCAAAGGACTAAAATAAATGTTTCTTTTTAAAGGTTTACTTATTATTGCATTTCATAAAATAAGAGGACCGACTAATTTCTTGTATTATTCGTTAGCATTAATGATCTAATATTCTTGAGTGTGATGGTAATAAACAAAATAATCGAATGTCGCATGTGGTATTTGCGTAAAAAGGCAATGTATACATAACTGAAACAAAAGTATATAGCCATTAGTATGTAACTAATAAAAGACACATAGCTCAATTATTATAAGCAAATTGCAAATTATAAAATGACATTCTGAAGATAAGTTGTAAACTTGAAAAATAAACTTTTTTTAAGGGAAAAGATTTACTTGAATACTCGAGAATTAGTACAAAGTCACTAAACTAATACATATTACAATGAACATTATACCCTGATCAATCCTCCTCACATAACATGTATGTATAACATTATACCCCCTGCATTGCAACCGGAATTTCCTATGGGCGTCTTTGTCTAAACAGAGAACCTTCAGCCTTCTGTTGCTTTTGACTCTTAATAGACTTCTTCCGTTGGTTTATTTTTGCTTCTTTGCAACAAGAAAAACACCTTCCAATTAGTATATATTTAAGCAAAAAACTTATGTTAAGAATGACAATTGAACATACTATTTAAAGAGATGCTTGACTTTGGTTCAGTTTAGAAGTAAAAATATATTCACATTTATAAGATTAAACACATATATAGTTTCAAGAAGTAAAAATATATTCACATCTATAAGATTAAGCACATATATAGTTTCGGGTCATTAACAATTTATTTTTATTTTGGTTTAAGGATTTAGCATAGTTGACTAAACTTAAATGACCATGCATTCACATTCTTTCATAATTGTGTGTGACGATGGGTAGTTCTAGGGGGCCTCACGCATGAGAATCGCTTTTATCCGTGCCTCTCATGAGACAATCCTCGTGATCCCGAATATTATAAAAGAACCTAAGAAAAGAAAAGGTATAAAATGCATTATAACTATGATTTCATCACGTGCGGGTATTGTGGTGTTCTTCTAAAATGTAAACAGATGTTGGTGGGCAAGTTCTCAAATAACCCTAACTGAGAACTTCATTTGAGTGTGATAAAAATGCTGTAAATTGCAAAGTATAATGTTTGTCAACTCATGTTATCACTCAATGTCATTGTAACACCAGAGTGAATATTAGACACATAGATGTGCTCAAGAGTGGATACTGACAATCACGCCATGTAGTACTCAACCAATACCTAAACTGATTTGAACAACTAAATGGAGCAGCTTGACTTGGAAAATAAAAGAAGGGCAACATGTTGCTGCCATAATTAAGTTCCAACATTCACGTAGAAAAACTTTTGCACGGCACTTTGATAAATTTCTAACATCATAAGATCATCATAACATATCACAACCACAAAAACATAATAAAAATATGTACAAAGGGCAACATGCTGCCATAATTAAGCTCCAAATGGCAGGTTCCCCAACTCCCATATTCCCAAACAATCGCTCAATACTCAAGAAAAAGGTACATTTAACCATCAAATTTTACACCGTTGTCTTTCTTAATACAGTTAACAAACTTATTTTCCATGTCCAATAAAATATAACTTTCAAGTTAGAAAACTATGTAGAAAGCATTATTCACAGAGTGGGTGTAAGTTTGCAATAGCCTTTTATACAAACTTTTGTTTCTTCATACAAATGATTTTAACCCACTCGATTGGTTGAAGCATTGAGATTTTTTATAAGAAATTGATACCTCACAGTGGGTGCAAACAATATTACTACCATAGTGAAGAGGACTTGCCTGGGAGATGAGTTGAGATGACGCTCAAGCTGGTGAAGTTCCTTTGATCCTAACTGCTCTAATTCCTCCCAATATAGGAGATTTGTACTCTAAATCATACTTTGTACCTGATACATAAAAATTTAATGTCAAGTTTCAACTCATTAAATTGACCAGCAAGAAAAGTTGACACATTGTAAAGAATGAGAAATATCATAAAGAATCATATAAGTAACTTCCAAACTGCATATTTTTATGGTATGCTAAGATTTACGAAGGATATTAAAACAGTAAGGGATGATTATAGCAGGGAATAATTAAATAACGTACCTTCTATACCCATCTTTACACCCCTCATAGCATAAAGAGCTCGTAAGAGCAAATGACTACCAAATGACCATGGCCATTTCATTACGTCATTATGATAGACGGTCTAATTTGTTTACTTATTCTTATATTACCTGTTTGATAGCAGAATGTTTAGAGTTGGGTGAGAGAATCTTTACATTATGTTTATGTGCAACAGGCAGTATAAACGGACCGCCGACATGTCACTTTTGCTCTTTCTAATGACAATGCCAACACAGATTGTTGCTTCATCGGTGCCAATGATCTTCCACATGAGGAGACAAATGAAGGTAAGTTTGTTTTTTACAAAATACAACATCATAATATAATAGATCTCACGGTTAACTGACGCTGCTTCCCTAGAATGTATAGTTTCCCTTATGGAAAAGTAAGAATGATGCAAAAACAGAGCAAAGTCACACTTGTCAAACTTTTAACATGTAATATAACACAAAATGTAAGCAAGCCACATATATAAATACAAAACCATATTACCTAACGCAAAATCAAAGTCTTTTAGATACTGTATTATTTCACTAAAAACCTGCATACAAAAAAAAGCTATTGTGTGATAATAAATATGCTTTTCTGATGATGTCAATACCTCTGTAAGGGTTCGATCATTTCTAACCGATGCTGGTGTAGGATAGCTTACTGTTCCTGAGCTAGCCCCGGAACTCAAAGATGCAGTTTCACCTAGAATTTTAATGCTTGAAGCCCAATCTTGTTTATTAATAGCGATCTCCAATACTGGCTATGACAACAAAAGCAACTGTGCATAAAAATAAATTAATTGCATTTTTTCTCGCCCGGTCCTGGGATTAGTGTAGTTAGATGATTTGATACATAAGCATGACAATATTTAGCATAGAAAATGCATGTAGATGATGAATATTTGTGGTTGCATGTACCTGGAGAGAAACATATTCTGACTTCAGTTACCTTAGTAGACCTTGTACTCCGTATAATACCCATGATTATCACCCTTACTCCTAAATCAAAATAATATATCTTCTTACCTTAAAAATCTTAAAAGCATAATATAAAGATCGACAATATTGGATGCCAAAAAGTGCAGCTTGCTCCCTTAAAATCTGAATTAACAGCAAACTTGTTAACAAAAACAAATGAATAGTAATCATACAAGAATGAAATACAAGGTAACTTACTTTCATTATCTTGTGTCTGGTACTACGTATTTTGGCATGTTTTAGCCATTGCTTGTGACTCTAAAAAGCATATTTACTTGATAGCCACTGCAAGGAAGAGTTGCTTTATTAAATCATGTAACATGCTACCTCAACAAAAAGAGGAATTAAATGTGTTGTTAGAAATCATGTAACTATTTCAATTCCTCTCAGACCAGCCATACGTGATACTTTAAAAAGTGTGAAAGGCTTTAACAAAATTACTAGCATTGCACCCACCAATTCAGTATTTATTAGTTATATTATAGTTCAACTATCTACATTCCGATCATTTGATTAGTTGCATTTTGGTCCTTTCAGCTAGAGAACCTGCATCTGCATAGAGGCATGTATGAGAAAATAAGCACTAAAATACTCAGAGCACATAGATCATAACTATGATCCTCTTTCATAGTTATTATTAGACAAACATGGTCTATCGATGATGTCCTCTCTAGGGGCTATTGACAGTATAAAGTTGTTGGTACCACCATCTATTGATGCTATCAAAACCTTATATAACTTCACATACCATAATTCCTTAACCTATGAAGCTTTTGACGTTTTTATAATACTAGAATCGGTTAAACCCCTAAACCTCCCCCCTCGGCGCCCCCACCCCCCCGCACCAGTACCGCCCTTCCCCCCCAACCCCCAAAACCCTGTCCTCTAGCGGGCCCCCGCGCCGTGCCCTTTGTTTGTCTTATATTATCGGCTTATGGCTTATTTGGTTTTGGGATTATGTTTCATAAGCTCACTTCGTGTGGTTTGTTTTAAAGCTTTTAGGCTTATGTAGGTTCATTATGACATAATAAACTTATATAAGCTGAAAAGTTTCAAAATAAGCTACAAAAAGTGAGTTTACGAAACATAAGTAGAAAACCAAATAAGCCATAATCCGGTTATATAAACCGAAACAAACACCCCCTTATACAAACCCACCTAACTTGTAATCAATATTATGATATTATATACTGAATGTTACAGTTACATGGTACATAAACTTCTTCAGCAGATGGTTCATCATCCAAGAAGAAAGTTGTAGTTGTAATCTGGGCCATGTCTGCTTCTCCAACAAATAGCGCGGAAAAGTGTTGACTACCAAATTCGCAAGAACATCGTTAGCAAGCTGATTGACGTTCGACGATAGCGTGTAATAACCTCCTGTTGTCATGTGGAAGTTTCCAATCGGATCGCGTACATGTCCGTCATGTCTTTGAAAAAAAATAGCATAAAAAAAGAATGTTGAAAGCTGTGTACATGGTTCAGGTAGATGAATGAGTGTAAAATCTCCCAGCAGATATATGAAATAATTCTCTGGCATAAATCTTTGTGCAGCTGCTAAAATGATCTCATTAAAAATACTTTGCATTGCTATATTTCCCGAAAGATCTTGTAATTGCAAATAAAGTGTTGTTCCTTCACCATTCTTAGACCCAATATGTGGATTGTATAATGAACTCCTATACAATCATGATGCATACCTGAATGGGTGATGCAACAAATAAAACGTTTCAAACCTGAACGGGTCATGTAGCAAATAAAATGCCAGCCACGTGTTCGCCTAATACACGGCCATCGCCTTTATGTAGTGAAACACTTAACAATACAATCCTATTTTGGAGGGACTGCATTTCGCTGATCAACTTGTATGAACAGTTTACGGTGTGATTGCACCTATCTTGTATTTCGTATGCAGTGAAGTAGGGGGGCTGGTTTGGAGGATCGGGGGTGTAGAGGCAGTTTTTTGAGGTGGGTTGCTGTTGATGCCTAAGGTAATCGTCGTTAGTGGTTTTCGTGTTTTGGGGGACCCCTGGTGTGGTTTTTATTTGTGTATTCGGTTTTGTAGTGGGTTTATTACTTCCTGTGGGCTCACGTTTTGTAATGAGTGGCTGTTTCTGGAGTCTTTTTACATAATTTGGGGGTTGTTACATTACTTGTCCAAGGTGGCTAGTATGGTGGTATTTATATATTTTGGGGTTAGTTCTTATTTCAGGTAATGGTGTGAGTGTACGGGGGTCTGGGTAGTTTGTGGGGACTTGGGGAGGGTGTGGGGGTGGACACCCTTGCGGCGGTTTGTAGAGGGACAATGAAAGATGTGCGATAGTTTTAGTTTGGTGGGATGCATTTAGATTTTGACAAGGATCCATAAGACAGAATTATTCAAAATTATTGCCATAATTTAGAGCATTTTCGATTGTGGGCGTTGGTAGGTCGTTGTGGGCCTGGGTGTGGTTTGCTGTTGCTGTTTGATGTGTGTTTTGAGGAGGATTTGGTGACTTTCAAGGGAATTGTAAGTGAGATGGTACAATGAACATGGTTTACGGAAGTGGACTCTGGCAGGGGCACTTGGGCTGCGTGGTGGTGAGTTACTATAAGACAGTTGGGAGTATGCATTTACTTGGGGGGGTATTTAACGGGATAAGATTTTACTTTGATTACTCGTAGATGAAATTGGTTCATAAGTCACGGTAAAACTAATTAACTATCTGCAATGTATATACATTATACACCCTGAGAATCCTCTCACTATAACTTGTATGTATAAATCCTCTATACCCCCTTGCCCTCAGCCTATGCAAGGAAAATTTTTCCTCCCGGGCGTATACTCCCGCCAAAATAGGGTGTGGTTGTGGTATTGGGGAGATTGGGAAAGGGTTATACAAGTTGGTTGTTCACCCCCCCTATTGACAGAGGGAGGTTGAAGATGATTAAGGGTATGTTTGGTTTTTGTACAAGAAAAGCCCCTCCACATCTTTCTTCTTTTCATTCCCTTTTTCCCCTTTCTTTCTTTTATAAATGAAGTTTCCCAAATTGGCATAATCAGTCCCTGTGGTTTATATAATAATATAACTTAGGGGTTTGGCATTTTTGACCCCTCAAGTTATATTTTTCTTTGCTTTTTCTTTTCGGAGTTGACTTGACTTTGATTGGGCTTCGTCTTCACACACTTTTCCATCTCGTGTCCTGTTTTGTCGCTTTTTGCTTGGTTTTTCGTCTTTTTGTGAGATATCCGTTCCTGCACAACACAATTAGCAAAACAAGCATATATTTGGCATTTTGAGTCCGTTTTTGGTTATTTTAGCTCGCTTTTAAAGGATAAAGGTATGTGTAATTAAGCACATACCAAAATCCCCCAAACTAAGATGTTGCGTGTCCCACGCAATGCTATGAAGTAAGCACTCGAGAAACCAAAAAATCTCAAATCCCCTCGACTAATAACTTGGAAAAGTAGCCAAGCGTTTATCAAAGGGAATAAAAGAATCAATTGCCTCGACAAGTCCCGGATCTCACCAAATTTTTATTTTTTTTATATTTACACAACTACTCTAAATTTTTTTTTTTCAAACATGTTTGACTTCCTTTATTTATCAACAATGGGATCATATAATGAGAAACGTTCATAGAATAATCCACGGACGTCCTGACGGATAATTTCATCGTCCCCGATTTTTTCACTAGTCCCAAGCTAAGCAATTAAACAAGATCATTGTCGATATAAGTTTAGATGTTAAGCCCTCATACTTATGACTTGTGAACTTTTTACTCCCAACATGGATATATGATTTGAATGTGTGTGCTCGTTT